>CANYLF012598856.1:0-12267 GCA_948193215.1 Bocquillonia castaneifolia
AGAATCGGTTCAAGCTTCGTGATCTAGGCGACCTAAATTATTTTCTTGGTTTAGATGCTTCCTTTTCTTTGGTTGACTTGCATCTCACACAAGCTAAATATGTTCGTGAAGTGCTCTCTCGAGACGACTTGGAAAATGCGAACTCCATTGGCTCTCCCATCCATCCGAAAATAAAATTGACATCGCAAGGTGACTTATTTTTAGACCCTACTCTCTTTCGTCAAATTTTAGGTGGTTTACAGTACTTGTGTATTTCTAGACTGGATATTTCTTTTGTGGTTAATAAGGTCTCGCAAGTATATGCATGCTCCAACTAATGATATCTGGACAACCATCAAAAGAATACTTCGGTATCTTGTTGGAACCATTTCTCATTAACGGTTAATTTGCAAAGGGCATTCAACCATCGCTTCCGTCTATTGTGACTCGGATTGGGATGGAGATATTGATGATCATCGTTCCACATCTAGTTTTGCAATTTTTCTTGGGGGAAATTTGATCATTTAGGGGTCACGCTAGCAAAAGACAGTTTCTAAATCTTCTAAAGAATCAAAGTATCGTGCTATTGCTCATACTATTCTTGAGTTGGAATGGTTACAATCACTTCTTCATAAACTTGGTGTGTCTCATTCTTCCCCGGTTCTTTGGTGTGACAACTTAAGTGCAAGTTACCTTACCACAACGGTAGATTTTCACTTTGTACGAGAACGGATTATTAATAATTAAGGAGTTATTTGTTCGATACATTTCAAGTAAAGATCAGCTAGCTAGTTGTCTCACCAAGGCATTGCCGAAAGTCCAATTTCAATTTCTTCGATCCAAGTTGATGGTTTTTCCTTCTCGTCATCAACTTGTCGGAAGGTGATATGGATAAAGACATGTATTACTTAGTTGTCAAGGTTATTGTTTTGATATAAATCTCCTATTTACATATGTATTCTGTTGCCTTATACTGTTATATATACTCAATTGATGATATTAATAACTTGTCGTTCCAACCGTATTTACTGCGTCTTCATACTGAAAGTGAAAAAGATGATAATGATTTAATAGAAAATTTAGAATAATTATTTTATTTTTATATTTTTTTATGATGATCAATTATTTATATTCTTAATTATTTGGATTATATTTTTTCGCTTCGTTTATTGTCGTGTCACATTTTCAATGTTTCCGTGCAACCTAAAAAAATTTTTAAAAAAAGTGAGTTGAAGAATATAATAGAAATTAAGTTAGATATATCAGGCAGCAGCAGCCGGCAATGTGATAATTGGATCTGGATTTTGACAAGTAGCGGCAATATGTGGAGAGGCATATACAAATGCTATCCCATAATTCCCAGTTACATCAGCTTTGACAACTAGCAACGTGGGTTTATATCTCCCTTTCCTATTTATCCACTTACATAGATGTGTCCTACCCATGTGCTTCCTATATATTTTCTTAATTTCTTTATTGAGTTCTCCTTTTGTCATTCATGTTAAGTTATGCACACATGTTTCAGTCTACATCCGTTTGTGATTTAATTGTCCGGAGGTTATTATATTTGTCGTGCGCCATGTGCAATATATGCTTACTAGTAACATCTCTAAATTACGTATTTGTATACTTTTAGGTTGATTCGATATAATATATTTGAAATCTTAGTAAAAATGTTAAGATAATCAATACTATTATCCTTAAATTAAATGATAAGTCTAATTAACATCTTTTATGTTTTTTTTTTTGGTACATCAACATCTTTTGTGTTCCATCCACCAAATTAGATGTGAATAAAAGAATGAGGAAGAATGAAGGGCTTTTAGCAGGAATATCTCAAAACAACTTCATCAAAAGAATACTTCATATTTAGACACATTAACTTTACATAAACCCATCTATATCTTATCTTATAATCTTATAATACATGGTAATTTTGGAGCTGAGAGAAAGTTCTCTCAGTCGTTGTTGTACCACGAAAAAGTAATGTTACACCATATAGAATTAATGAGGTGTTGAAATTCTACCACTCGGAATTTCTTTTTAATTTTGTAACAATTAAAAATTTCCTTCTCAAAGTGTAATTAGGATTTATGTTTTTAATTATTCAAATAATTATAACCAATAAACAAAAATCCTTTTCCAATTTTAATTAGAATAATATAATAATTTATATTTATTTTATCATATTATAATTCCTTTTCCAAATCTATTAAGAGATCATACTTTTTATCCTATATATAAAGAAGACAGTTGAAACCTATCAACTATAAATATTGGGTTAGAAAATAATAAGGTGTAATTTTCTTTTTCATTTTTTTAATCAATTATTTTATTGAATTTTTTTAGCTAGTACGTGTTACACTACAAAAAAAAAAGTGTTTTGGCGGCGGACATTTCTGTCGCTAAAACCTTAAAAATCTGTCGCTAATTGATTTTACGACAGAAACAACCTGTTGTCAAAAACCTTGTCACTAAACAAAAATTAACGACGGAGTCATATAACGGTCGCTAATTAGTGAAGAAAATATACTTCGTCATTAATTAGTAACGAAAAATATGTCACTAAATTTGTGACAAAGGAGGACGATAATATAAAAATAGCAAGGAAAAATATAGATTTAAAAAACAAATTAATTGTCCAAAAATTAATATAATGAAAATTTTATTTTTAATTAATGATGGAAATAATAATTATGTTATCCAAATTTGTAATCTCCAACTTTTTTCATTCAAACACCATCACCAACACCACAATCATCATCATCAACTAATTAAAGAGAAGAAAAGGAAATAAGAAAAAATGATAAAAGTCAAATAAAAAGAAAAAAATAATAAATATTGAAAATTTTAATTAAATCAAAAACTTTTATGAAAATATTATAAAATAAAATGAAATAATTAATTAAAAGTTAATGACTGATGTGGGTGTGTGTTTATAAAAAGAATGAGAATGAAAATGAAAGAGAAAGTGAAAAATATATTAATAAAATAAATTAAAAAAATAAAAATAAAAAGAGTGATAAACTTAGTTGACATTCATAAAAAGTATCTAATGAATTATGAGTTCAATACACCCTGTTTAGCAGAAAGACAGATATTCTTTGCTTATTATCAGACAACCACTTATTCACAAACCTCATGTGGGGTGAATAATTTTCATTTCCCATCACATGGAAAACCCTTTTCGCTCCGCTTAGCCCTATCTCCCTCTAGGGCTATTTTAGTTATTTGGTTAAATACCTAGTGACAATGAATCAACATAAATTTAGACACCAAACGAATCAATGATTTATCAGAATTTTTCTATTGAATTTTGGATCGACTAATGAGATAGAGCTAAGATACTTTTCTTACGTTTTCATAAACATGATCGGATAAGTTACATATCATACATCCCAACCCAAATTAACGAATATGAAAATTTGATTTTATATGATTAATACTACTTATTCAACAAATTTGATTGTTTAATACGTGTCGATTTTTTGTTATGATAAATTGCTGAAACAATAGCTGCTTCAGTGGTTGTGATAGCTATAACAAATATTGAAAAAATATTTCTTTTTAATTGGCGACTATCAAAAAAAATCAAAAAATGTCACGAAATTTATATTAACTGTATTTAGTATAAGTTCAAGGCACATAAGAGCTCTAACCATATTTCTACTTGTGATCAATCCATAGCTACCAATAGAAAATAAATAGGCATTTCGGAGAGCTAGTAAATACTTTTGCAACGAAAAAGGATTGTGATAAGAAACGCTCAATTTTTCATGCTCTTGCTACAGTTAAGCGATCCTCTTCGGATAATTCGTCCAACCCAAGGATAGCTATAATGTCCTGAAGTTCTTTGTAACATTGGAAAGTTTGTTTAACTCTTTGCGCAGTTTCGTAAGTCTATGTTCCAAAAAAAATGCAAAATACAAATAAATAAATAAAAATTAGAGAGACGGGTCAAACTTTTTTTGTAATTTGTAAATAGAATTAAATGTGAAATTGATTCTAATGAGATTGTAATAAAAAAAATGGCCTAATAGCCTAATATACCTCGAACTTTGACCAATTTTTCAAATATAGCCCCAACTTTAAATCGTGTCAATTAGTACCTTGTACTTTGCGTTTAGTGTCAAATATAGTCAGACGTGGTTTCATCTGACATGGCATGCTTAAGTGTCATTCTCTCTCCTATTTGGCAAGACACGTTAGATTGATTTGAAACCAAATATATCCCAAACTTTCATATTATTTTCAAATATAACCCAAACTTCACGTTTAGTTTCAAATTTAGCCAATTTTATCTGACGTTTCTTGCCAACTATGAGAGAGAATAAAAGGTAAGGATGACATGTCAGATGAAACACACACATAGCTATATTTGACACTAAACACAAAGTATAAGGTACTAATTGATACGATTTAAAGTTGGGGCTATATTTGAAAAATTAGTCAAAGTTCGGGCTATATTAAGCTATTAGGCTAAAAGTTTATTTATTTTATAATTATAATTTATAATATAATATAAAATATCCAGCTCAGTAAGTTCTTTCTACTATGATGAACTGTTGGAATCAGTCCTACATTTTGTCTATGTGGACCGAGGAGAAAGTGGCTCAGTGAGAAAAGGATTGCACCATGAGAGAAGCAAGGGGATGAACCTCTTTTAAATATACAACATTATATTATAAATTATATTAATAAAATATTCATATTAAATATTATTTATTAGTCTGGTAAGAATAAGAAAAAAATCTCCAATCACGAATTACGTGAAATTCCTACAATTTCTTATGCAAAAGCTACAAAATCAACAATTCCATGTGCTTGGGCTTCTGTTGTTGACATAAAAATATATCTTTTCATATCTTTGGATACAACCCATAAGGGTTTTCCAGTTCTTTGTGCATAAATCCTTGTAATGATTTCGCCCAGTTTCAGTAGTTCTTCTACTTCCAGGACAAATTCTCCTATTTATGCCTCATAAAAACCAGTAATAGGTTGATGAATCATTACCCTGATAATAGAAGGAAAAAGTGGCTATTCTATCTCAAATAATAATAATAAATAATAGATTTAATAAGGTGATGAAAAGAGATAAAGAATAATAAGAAACAAAGATAGAATTGAACAACCGTACAGGCATTGTTTGGCAACGCAATGTAGTTGGACTCTCATGTCAAACTGAATGAATCATCCTTTCCACGGAGGTAAATCTTTGCCCGCTAGGCAAGCGGATAGTAAGTTACAAATTCTGTCTCGGACATGTATTTTATTTCTATTACTATGAAATTCATAAATGAAGTGGTTAATAAAGATTGGGTTATCATTATGAAATTATGAAACATATTTTTTTTTAATTAGATCAATACCTTCAATTGAATAAGTAAAGGATTTATGGAAAAAGACAGATAAATTGTATTTCTAATCGTAACTAAATCGTTAATTTTTCTTTGTTTTGTATAGTCAAAATTGATGCAAAAAAAGTATTAAATGATGACTTTGGTTTACTATCGACATCGATATCTTGTTTTAGCTTGGTGGAAACAAACTTCTTTTCCTACGGATTCTTTCAGATAGAAATAGAGAATGAAGTAACTGGAAAGATTAAAGTGTATTTATATTGGTAGTAACTTTTTAGCTAGTTTTTCCATTGATTCATTATAGAATTTCTAATTTTTTTTTTAATTCAGAATTAAATTACCCTTGGGCTCTAAAATAATCCTTTATTTGATTCTTTAGAAAAAGGCCTTGATATTGAAGGATTGGGGATCCCATTTCTGTACCAACACAAGATATGCTTATTGGGCTCTATGTATTAACAAGCGGGAATCATCGAGGTATTTGTGCAAGGTACATTGGTCAAAGTTTCATGATTACATTATCCCATGCAAATCATTCACCTGTAACTATTCAATATCCTTATGAGAAATTGATCACATCGGAGGGTTTCTACTGTCGAATCCATTTTGAATTTGATAAATGCATTACTTGTGAAGTATGTGTTCGAGTATGTCCTATATAAATCTACCTGTTGTTGATTGGAAATTGGAAACTGACATTCAAAAGAAGCGATTGCTTAATTATAGTATTGATTTTGGAATATGTATATTTTTTTGAAAATTGTATGTGTGTGTGTGTGTATAAATATTTATAATACCTTGAGAAAATGAAGTATGGAGTAGAGAGATTATTTTGTGATAGAGAAAAAGAAAGTGAGAGATTTTTGTTAGAAATGCAAATGTTAAGTGTGTGAAATTATAAGTGGTCGTAGAGAAATACATAAAGTTAAAGTTAAAGACTTAGTAACGGACGAATCCGTCATTGAAAAAAATTCTCATGAACAGGACTAAAGTTCAGGAAATGAATTTTAATTAGTGACAGACAGAAATCTGATACAAAATATTTAATGGGTGAGCAAAAGTGTAGGAAATGAATTTTGATTCAGTGACGGACATAAATCCGTCACTCAATTTAGTAATGGACATTCCGTCACTAAAAATTTAATGAGGAGAAAATAAGTGCAGGAAATGAATTTAATCAGCGACGGACATAAATCTGTCACTAAACTTAGTGACGGACAGAATTGTAACAAAATATTTAATGGGTGGGAAAAAAGTGTGGCAAATAAATTTATAGTTAGTGATGGATTTTTCCGTCACTAAATATGTCGCTAATCATAAAAAATTCTCATCGTTTTTCTTCATAATTAGTGGCGGATATATCCGTCGCTAATTAATAAAAATATGTCACTAATTTTTTACGGGACTTTCTCACGAAATTTAGTGAAGGAGTTTAGCGACTGATTTAGCATCCGCCACTAAATTCATTAAATTTTCGTGCCCCCTCCTTATTTATCGCTAAAGAGTCTAAAATCCGTCCAAATAGTTTATTTTAGCGAAGAATGCACATCTGTCACTAAAATCCATCGTTAAATTGAGAATTTCTAGTAGTGTTATTGTAACGCCTCACCTTTATAAAATCATTTATACATATTTTTAATATATTCTCATAAAATTATTACTTTATCATACAATAAACTTTTATATAAAAAAATATTATAACAAAATTTAATTTGTTATTACTCTTTAATAAATAAAATTTAAAATAATAATAATAATAATAATAATATTTTTCCCTAAGATCGCTGGAATCTAGCCACATGGAACTGTACCAAAGTAGCCTTCCCTTCTTATTTGATTTTCCTGCAACACTCAATTATTGAAGAAAATAATGAGCTTTATGCTTAGTGAGAAACATAAGCATGTGTATATATATATATATAATAAACTCAATATTTGAAGTCTTTTTCTAAAACTTTCTCGTTTACTGGCATAATATGCCAGTTTATATTAATTTATCAGAACATATTTATACACTCAGCATAGTAAATAAATTTGCAATAGAGAATATCAAGCATGACACTCTTAATAGTCATATTGCAATAGAACCATTACACTATCATCATTAAAATCAAGTACAGTATTAATAACACACCATAATTGGTAGTTTAACTGCAATATCTTTCACAACCATATCAGCTTTTAATTATCACACAATTAATTCACAATAAACTCAAATTCAACAATTCCAAATTTTTCAACCAAATAAACAATTCCATATCACAAGTATTTTTCCATCATTTCATAATTCCAATCAATTCATAATAATTTTTTTATTTCTCCATCAATCAAAATCTCATCCAATCCATTACCATCTCAATTCTTTCTACTCACTAATTCACAAATTCAATAATACCACATTATCAAATCACATCATCAATCACCACACATAAATGATCTACTTATAAGAAATGTAATATATTCACACACAGCCACCTTTCACTTATGAGAAAGGCAATATTTTTTTTATATCGCACACAGCAACCTTTCTCATAAAATTTTACATCTATGTGAGGCAACAACACAATCACAGCCAATTCACTTCACAACACATCATAACCAATTCATAAAATCTCGATTCAATCAATATCACATCAATTCACCATCCAAATAAAATCAACTTCCAAATGTCAACTCATTCCACCAAAAGCATATTAACTTAAAGAACATAAAAATTTCCATCCAATTCACAATTTACAAGTCAACCAATTCCACATCAATCCACAATTCAATTAATTAAATTATCCATTTACTAATACCAAATCAATCTATAAAAAATATAGCAAATGAGCACACACAGTAATTTTCCATTTAATATACACAAATTTAATTAATTAATTAATTAACTAGTTAATAAAATATAATAATTAAATTCACTTATTTATATATGTCACACAACAAATACATATCAACATTTAGCATGCAAAACTCAATAATCAAGGGGTACAACCGGGGTACTCTCACACACAGAAAATAACTTATTTCCTCATCTGACTAGCGATTATATTCTATCCCTCCAATCATGATGCTCTTTATCTAAAACCTATATAAATTAATGTTCAACATAATTTTTACTAACTTTTGGGATACAAATATTATTCAGATTATTTATTTAAAAACACCGCTAAATTGATATAAAAATGATTTTAGAGATTATCGAAAAATAATCTGTAGATTTTAATTGCACAATTAAAATCAGTACAAAAAATCAAGTCCAATGACATATTTTGTTAAAAAAGCACGTGGGGCCCACAGCTGGGGTCTGCCTATGGTGTCCACAAGTGGGGTCCACATGTGGGGCCCGCCAAGTCACCTGTACAATGGTGTCAATTAAATTCTGAAATGCCACCAGACTCCTCTTAAGCTATAGATCACAGATATATAATCAGTTTTATAAAACAACGAATGAATTTAACAAAAAAATGAGAAATATGTTTAAAACTTCTTACCTCATATCTGTAAATTCTACCCGGTAAAACCCTAGCAATATAATCTGACTTGAGAGACCACGAATCCATAGACACTAAAATCATTTGATTCTAACTCCATATGTGAGAGTTATGAGAGTTATAATAACTAATTACTATTTTAACTTTTAGATATTTTGTAAAATTACAACTTAACTTTTATAGAATTTTTTCTTACATTTACATCCGTACCAAATTCTACAACATATATTTTTTTATTTATTATTTATTTATTATTATTATTTTAGGATGTTATGGTCATGGGGTGGGCTTGCACTCTTATGGAATAATAACAATATTGTTCATTTACTAGGTTGTACTAAAAATTACATTGATGTTGCTGTTACTTTGAATGTGTACCCCTCATTTCATTTGTCTTGTTTTATGGTTATCTCGAAAGAAATTGGAGAGTCCATTCTTGGAACCTTCTTTGACAGATTCATAACAATAATTCCTTGCCTCGGTGTATTCTTGGTGATTTCAACGATTTGTTGAGTGCAGGGGAAAAAAGAGGTGGAAGGCCTTATCCACAACACCTTATTGATGGTTTTCATAGTGCAATTTCTAACTGTAGATTTAATGACATAGGCATGGAAGGCCATCCTTTTACGTGGGAGCGGGGAAGGGGAGGTCAGAACTAGATGGAAGAAAGACTCGACAGAGCTTTGGCTACTATGGAGTGGATTAATGCATTTCCGACAGTGAAGCTTTAAAATTTAATTGCCATTAGCAGTGACCATTCTCTGATCTTACTTCAGTTTCCCTTTGACAAGCCGAGACATGTGGAAAGGAAATTTTAGTTTGAGAACAGCTAGTTAGAGGATAGTGAGTTAAAAGACGTGATAGAGGGTAATTAGGATTCTTTGGCAACAGTCCCTATCCAATTAAAAATAGAGTTATGTGGTCAAGCTCTTTTAAAGTGGGGAGAATCACATCGGCTAGAATATAAATAGAAGCTCCATGAAGTCCATGCAATGTTAAAAAGGTTAAGGGCTAAAGAAGATGAGAGGTTCACTCTCCATTATAAAAAAGCTTATAGAGCCCATGAAGAATTACTAGCTAAACAAAATTCTTATTCGAGACAACATGCAAAGCAACACTTGTTTCAGCATAGTGACTCTAACCATAAGTTTTTTCATGCTGCCGCATCGACAAGAAGAAAAACAAATACTATCACACAGCTGCAGAATGGTAATGGGGATATGATCACTTGGGATACAGGTTTGAAGGACCTGATCCAAGATTATTTTGTGAAGCTTTTTCATCAGGTAGTGGGACTACTTCGACTGTCATAAATCTGATAGAGCCGAGAATTACAGTAGAGCAGAACGAGATGTTGCTCAGCCCATTCTCTGCAAAGGAGATTAAAACAGCTATTTTCTCTAAGCCAGATAAATCTTTAGAGCCCGATGGAATGAATCCAATCTTTTTTCAGAAGCACTGGAATATTGTCAGAAGGGACGTCCAACAGGCTTGCTTACAGGTTCTCAATTATTGCTCTTTACCAATAGGCCTCAATGATATAACCATTGTGTTAATACCTAAATAATCTAGTCCCACTCTTGTAACAGAATTAAGACCTATCTCCCTATGTAATGTTCTATACAAGATTATTGCTAAAGTTTTAGCTAACAGGTTCAAAGTTGCACTGTCAAAGATAATTTCAGATAAACAAAGTGCCTTTCTTTCTGGACGCTTGATCACTGACATTGTAATTATAGCTTACGAGATTGGTAATTACCTTCACCAAAAATCTCAAGGCAAGGAAGGATATACTACCCTCAAAGTGGACATGAGCAAAGCCTACGATAGGGTGGAATGAAATTTTTTGCGAGAGAAGATGATTAAGCTGGGATTTTCTGTCCGTTGGGTTGATTTGCTTATGATGTGTATTTCTTTTGTTAGATGTAAAATTCTAGCTAGTGGTTTTGAGATTGGTCTCATCATCCCAGAATGTGGTCTTTGATAAGGTGATCCTCTTTCGCCTTATTTATTTTTGATTTATGCTGAAGGCCTCTCAATTTTATTGCACCATAAAAAAGCTGTAGGTCTTATTCATGGCTGTCAGATTGCTCAGTCAGCCCCGATCATCTCTCATTTATTCTTCGTGGATGATAGTTTCTTCTTTTTTAAAGCTAACTCGTAAGAAGTAGCTGCTATAAAAAAGTGTTTTGATATTTATGGTCAGGCTTCGGGTCAATGCATCAACTATCATAAATCGTCTGTTATGTTTAGTTCCAATACTCTTACTTATGTGATAACATCCCTCTGTACTCTTCTTAGTGTTAGCAGCACACGAGACCATGGCAGATAACTTGGCCTTCCTTCTTTCATAGGCAGGAGGAAGAAAGAAATTTTTGGTTTTATCCGGGATAGGGTGTGGAAGAGACTTAATGGTTGGAAGAATAAACTCTTATCCAAAGCTGGAAGGGAGATTTTGATTAAGACTGTGCTTTAGGTTCTCCCAACATATACCATGAGTGTCTTTCTTATTCCATTGGAGATATGTGCTGAGCTGAAGAGGATGATGAATTTATATTAGTGAGGGTCAGGTTCCAACAACAGGAAAGGAATTCACTGGTTGAGTTGGAACAGGTTTATGGAGAGGAAAAGCTTGGGTGGAATGGGGTTTCAAAAATTACATGAGCATACTTTAGCCCTTCTTAGCAAACAAGGATGGCGTATCATGTGCAATCCTTCATCTTTAGTGTCTCGGCTTCTCAAAGTCCAATACTTTCCAAGAATAGATTTTTTACATGCCTCGATGGGTAATAATCCAAGCTTTGCTTAGAGGAGTATAATGACAGGCATACATATTTTACAAGAAGGTTGTGTGATAAGGGTCGGGGATGGTAGTAACACCAAGGTCTGGTTGGATCCTTGGTTGTAGGAGGATGTTAATAGCCGGGGTTGTTCTCTCATGGGACCTGTTCAAGAGGGTTTTAATGATATTCGGGTTCAAGACCTAAGAAGTTAGGATGGAAGATAGTGGAATGTATCTCTTGTTCATGAACTGTTTGTGGAAGCCGAAGCTAATAGAATCCTTAAAATTGCAATCAGTTGCTTCACGAATGAGGACAAGTGGCAGTGGAAAGGGGAGAAGAGGGGCATCTATTCGGTCAAAAGTGCTTACAGGAAGATTTCTTCTTCCATTAGCTATAATCATAGTGGGATGGGGGTGGATTGGAAGAAGGTGTAAAGTCTTAATGTTCCTCCAAAGGTCAAGAATTTCATTTGGAGATTATGCAGGAAGTGTATTCCAACCAGGCACGCTTTACTCTAGAAAAGAGCAATTGATGAGATAAGCTGTCCCGGTTGTGGTATAAGCCCAGAAACAAGCGAGCATGCTTTCTTTACATGTCTGCAAGAAGTTATTGGGACCGAGCAGGGATATGGCTGAGCTGGGATACTAAAGATGATGT
>CANYLF012599440.1:0-12001 GCA_948193215.1 Bocquillonia castaneifolia
TAGCAGCAGCTTTCTTATTTAGTAAGTTCTTCTTTATTTTAAGTATAGATTTTCTTACATAGGCATCTATAATTTCATCCACTGAAGACATTTTCTGCATAATTGAGAAACATATATGAAACTGTTAAGAAACAATTAAGAAACATATAAATACCATTTAATAAATAATTATAAAAATTTTTAAAAATGAATAGATAAAATTAAAAATATAAATTCACACCAGTTTTTAAGTATGTTATATGTTTCTTATATGTTTAATTATAAATATCTATTGATTTTTAGAGATAGAAAGAAAGCGAGAAGGAAAACTATGAATCCAAGCAGAAAATTAAATGAAATAAAGATTAAAATGGCACATCTAGAATGGTATAAGAGAACCTGAAAAAAAAAAACGATATCTCTAATGGCGCATTGAGAATTTCTCAGCTATGAATCCAAGCAGAAAAGAAGAGATAAATGGCGAGAAGAGATAACCAGAGAAATAAAGAATGTTTACCTTATTTTTTTTCTCAGGTTTTAATCGATGAAAAATGGCAAGAGAGAGTTTTTTTTTTTTCTGGACAGAGAACCGTTTTTCATGTTATAGTTTGAAAGTAGGTAGTTGATAGAATTAATTTCGCGCTTTTAGGTAGAGATACCAATATTTTATTAGTTAGGTACTTTATGAAATAAATACCCGCATTTAGGCATTTATGAAAATTTCCCTTGAAAGTATGCCAAGATATATGTAGCTCTATTAGTAGAAATATTATCACCTAATAAGGAGAGGGTTTCTTTGCATATTGTTCTAGGAAGGGTGGAGCCTTGCAGAGCTTTTTCGTGTTCGTTGCATTGTTGCTGCTCCTTATGTCATCCCATACAGGTTATGCTAGATTATAATCTGTCACAGCTGAATTCTTCATATCGTAACTACCAGTCATCCTTAATATTGCACCTTGAGGACTTTAGCACACAAGATTTCTCCAGTTTGTGGAAACTCTTGCCAGTGTCTATGCATGCATTAAATCTTATATAAATGCAGAGTAAAGAGCATGTACTCATGCAGTGTTGAGATTTAGATAAATGTACAATCAATTTTAGGTTTTCTTCTATGGTGCATATATATGTTGAGAAATGAAAGGAATATCCGGATTTGTTTTCTCATCCTGAGATAAAGTTCCAATATCAGAATCTATGGATTTATTTTCACATGGATAAGTTGAAGTTCCATTATAGGAGAGGGTGATGAGTAGGGGAGTTTTAAGGTTTTAGTAAAGCTGGCATTTGAAACATGTAAACCTTCTCTCATGAATCTTGTTATGCGTAGAACTGATGGTTTGGCAGAGACAGATGAATTATGATGAGTGAGTACGGAAAAATAGGCACTTTAATCTCTAGGAGGATTAATGGTTATTGATGTAAGTTAATGAGGAGGGTGTTATCATATTTGCAAACGTGGGATGCATGGGTAGAATATGTCTATTGACTGTTAGATTTAGTTAAGTTGATCTCAGTTCTTATCAAAATAAGGCAAACGATAAAGAAGAAGAAACTGTTGGGAATTAGTCATCTTTTACCTATTCAAAAGTTGGGCAATATTTTTAGGAATTTGGTTTAGAGATTTTAGGAATAAATATTGGGTGATTTTTAGTTATGATTTGTAGGACTTTTGTTATTTTTTGATTTTTAAGTTCCTTTCTGTAGCCTATAAATATAGGCTTAATTATTGAATAAAAGTGTAGATGTGTTTTATTCTCTCTTCTTCCTCCACTTCTAAAATTATCAACAGAAACTTTTGCTTATGTGCATTCGTGTTTGACTCTGTATTTCACTGTTTGACATTTTGTTTCCGTACTTGTACTGCGCCTTCATCATTCGAACATTTCTTTAGAAAAGAGTTTCCCCTTCTTTATGGATATCTTCAAGAGGCTCCCACAAATAAGGTGCCTTCGACTTGCTGCTGTAGATCTTTTGTCCTACTCATGCAACTGTACTTCAAAAACTGATGGCTGCAGTATTGTTAACAATGATAAACTATTTGTTTTATTGTTCTTTCTTCTATTATTATCATTTTGGTTTATGTGCCTTTTTGTGGACATAGCTTTGCTGGCAAGATGTGATTCATTGGATGTGGCCGCTTTTCACTGAAAATTGGGGGTCATGGAGAAATGATGATTTGAATCTGAGTCCTTGCTCTCTTCCAGTTAATGCTTTTTAACATTCTAGTTCCCTTAACTAGTTTATTTTATATGGCTGCTTCCTAGTTCATTTACAAGTTCATACTATGTTGTTTTGATGAAGAATACATTGCTATCCTCATTAAATTTCCCCTTTGATGAATGCAGGATCCAGTAACAGGTCTTCCTACTTTTCATGATTGGCCACCATCTCCCCCACTGCTGTAAGTTATGCCTTTTGGACATAGGAAATACCAAATAATTGCGAGAAATGAAATTTTAAAAAAAGGATGGTCTTCTCTTATCCAGTCCATGAGACTCAAAAGTCCTTGTGAAATTGTAAAATGAAGTACATGTCAATGACCATGGAGTTGATGATGACAAGTCCTATAAAGGAATTTAGTGCAGTGTGTTTTGAAGATAGAAGTAAAAGAATTCAACTGAACAATATGGTACAAAATGAGCATTTTTTTCTCTATGACTTTGCTGTAAACCTAGATGGAAATGGCACATATTGGTTTCATTCTCTTCAAGAATATGCTATCTTTTATGCTTGGCTGTAAAGTTTGTTGGAAATGGCATAAATATCGGTTGCATTCGCTTCAAGGATATGCCATCTTTTATGATTTTGCTGTAAACTTAGTTGAAAATGGCATAAACATTGGTTGCATTCTCTTCAAGAATATTATCGCTTCTATGCTCTTTCTTTACCTTCTCCTCATCCATCACCTGTCTGTCTGTCTCCAAACAGTTTATTTAAATATTTATGTCTGTTTCTAATCATTAATTGCTTCTGTCTTACAGATATGGATTTAGCAAGGAAGTTGTTGAATGCCCAGGTGTCTTCGTTTTTCCTTCTACTTTATGCAATTGTTTGTAGTGCACTTCTTCTTTGAACATCAAGATGCAAATGTTCCTAGGTTTTTTTTTTTTTTTGGTTAACATGCTGAGGCCATTGAAAGAATTCAAAATATGATACACGGACATGGGAACCTGAAATTTCTAATTTGCATGAAATTATTCTAACCTCTGGAATTTTGTTATGAAGTGAGCACCTTTTCACTAATAGGATTCATAGATTCTCGGTAAAAGGAGAGGGAGGGAGGAATATGTCTTGAGACACTCCCTTTTGAGGATCTTTTGTTTTTTGCAGTCTATGAATCTAGGATGCAACCTTTATACTTTTTAGAAAGTTTTAAAAATATATGATCAGCCAATAAGATGATCAAATATCCTTGGTAAAGTTTTATTTCTCTGTTTCTGTTTCCCGTTACTAACACAATAACAGATTATTGGCCACCAAATGTTCGCATTTGTGGGTTTTGCTTCCTCCCGATTGAGTGGCAGTTTTCGGGCAAGAATTGTGGAGATATAGCAGCTAATTCTCCTCCTGGGAGTACCAGAACAGAAATTGAAATGTGTGCAGCTCATGTGCAGTTGTAATGTTTTCTGAAGGCATCACTGCCACCTATTTTCATAGGGCTGAGTTCTGCTGGAAGGCAGGTTTCTTAACTTGTTGGTGCTTTTCTAAAAACTGGTCAAGCAAAAGGAAAATTGTAGGATGGAGTGCTGATATTATGTGTCTGAGAATGGCCCTAAACTAAGTTTAACAGTTGTGTCTTAATTTTCTTGTTCATTCTTTTTTTATTTTGGAATGTTAATTTTTATCTTCTCTCAGACTCTCTTTGTTTTTTTGCGGCATGGGCTTTTTGAAGCACCCCCAAGCATTCCTTCGGGTTATTCAAACTGTCCTGGAGATCACAAATTTCAGAATTATTCTTTTTACTTCTGGCTATGGACCTTTAGATGATATTGTCAGAGTTATTGCTGGTGAAACTTCCTGCATAGATAAAAAGCAGTACTGCAATGAGGGAATATGTCTTTTTGATGACCGTCTCTTCTGCTTTTCCGGGTGAGCATTTCATGATTTGCTAACTTGACAGAAGGAGAATGTACATTTGTTCAAGCACGACCGCATGGAAGTTTCACAACATTATTCATAACTCAGTGGCCAAATATACTTGTGAAAGTATTTTGATTTTTACTTTGGGAAATGTGAAACTCTCTTTGCACTTCCTCATTCTTTTGTGTCATGCTGTTCAGAACTACTTTATGCATTGAACTTTTGAATCATGTGACTTTGGAACTGTGGTAATTCAGGACTTTGATTAATCACACTTGAAGAAATTTGAGAACTGAAAAATTTGTTGTTCACTTAATTCTTGGAAACCAAATGAAGGGAGAGCACAGGAGTGGGGTTCTGCATTTCAATTTTTAACCACATGCCAGGGCTTGTAGCGTGTAAACTCATTACTATGCAAGCCTGCTTGGACGTTAGAGAACCCTAAATTGAATTAGAATTCCAAAATACATCTTTCTGTGTGAAATAACTGAAATACAATTTTTGCATCTGCTTAGGAAAATGTCCCATGCATGTGATTTAACATAAGAGTTAATGGGTTCCATGCAGAAGAAACCCTAGGCTGTTGAAATTGATTATTAAGTGAAAGTAGTTTCTAATATCCTTCCATGCCCACATTGTGGTAATTTAATGTCTTTGTGCCTTGACATGTGTAAACCAGTACGATGCCATATAATTGGCTATTTCCAAGATGTCCGGCAGCAATTCATCATGGTGGCAGGTTCGAATTTTATTTACTTGGTATTGACTTTAGTTTAGTTGAAATTGTATAGCTTGGCTAATCATTTTCAAATTTCTTTTTCGATGAATTAGTGGATCCACTGCTGCAGCACTATATGCAGGAATCCCTCAGGTTTGCCATTTTCTTTGCTCTGCCTTCATCATCTTAGAAATTCTATAACACCGAGATTTGTTTATACAAATTTTTATTGTCTAGATTGGCATGATTTTTTGAAGTTTTGCTACAAGTTAAACAACATATTTAAAGCTTGGTTAGAATTCTTAGGAAGAGACAAGATAACTTATTACTGGAGAACCAACGAGGGTTGGTCCAAGTGGCAAAGCCACTTGTCCCAACTCAAGGTAGATGTGCCCAGTCACAGGTTCGATCCCCCTCCTCGTTGGTACCCGCTTGTGTGGCTCAGCAGTGTGGCAATTCCGGAGCTTCTACTGGGCGTCAGTACGGGGACAGTGGAATAGTCTGGACCGAAGGTCTGGGATACCACTGTCAGGCAACTCCACCTATCAAAAAAAAAAAAAAAACTTATTACTGGAGAGAAAATATGGTTTTAATGGAGCCAATGAAGTAAATACCACAAGATTGGTCATCTCATGCATTGCATATATCTGACTTTGCTATTCTATTCAATAGCACGGTGAATTTTTGTGATTAGTAGGATTTTTCCTACTCTTAACTGGGCTTTTTTCTTGATGGTACCTACTTTCCAGGGCTTAACATGCTGCAATGCATAAGAAATTATGTGGCTATGGTTAAGTTAAGTTACACTTCATGGTAACAGACTCGTATCTAATGATTTGCTGCCCTATTTTTCAATGTGGAAATCATTCTTTAACAGTTTTTGCTGCTGAAAATTTAAATGATGGAAGAAATATGCAATAGGCAAATTTCTGTCATTGCATTCAACCTTAGCTGTGCAATATCCTGATTTCGCCTTTCAAAATCAATCTATCAATCAATGATATTTGCACAGGGCGATGACCTTCTGTTGAAGGTTGTCTCTTCTTGGATTTGCTACGATGGGGAGCGATATTGAGTGTTGGAGCTCAAACAGGGAGCTGCACCTACCTGGGAGCTCGTTAACAAGAGAGAGCTGCCTATCTTAAGATGTTTTTAAAATTTTCAATAATATTATTGATATGCGGCAATGCATATAAATATTACATTTATTCCTTGAAAAGCAAGACTCCTAATAAAACTAGAAAATATAATATTACTTAAAATAAGAATTCGACTCAATAGGAAACTAAATAAAATACTTTCCTAAAAACTAAGATCTCCTCCTTGATTGTTGATTGCAGCCAACTATGCAATTTTACTGTTTCTTCTTCCTAAAATAACCCTTGCCATAAAATGAGTCCATAACAGATGGCAGGTAGTATGTCCATTTATGTTGGATCAGTTCTATTGGGCTGAGAAGATGTATTGGCTTGGAATTGCCCCTGAACCTGTTAGAAGAAGCCATTTGGTTCCAGATAAAACTGATGAAATGAGCATCAGGGTTTCTGCAAATATGCTATCAAAGTCTATAAATGATTAATTATTGCCTAAAATTAGAGCACGTGCCTTGGAAATTTCTGCAAGAATCTCTCTTGAGGTAATGCTCGTGCTTGAACATAGTGGTAGATAACATATATAGAAGGCATCTTGTTTTCTTTATGGTATAAGGTGAATATCTATGGGCAATGGGGCTTTTAGTTAGTTGTACATCAATAGCAATTTTTATGCAAGTAAACTTGCAGCAGTAGTAGATTTTTATGTAATGATATGATTCCTTACACCAATAGAATCTTCTGACAGAATGCTCAATGCTCTGAACTTCTTTGGGAGGACAGCTAATAACATGAACCTTAAAATCCTGGTTAGTTGTCTAGTGCACTGCCAATCTGATTAAAAATTTTCCTTGTGAAAGTCATGAACACATTGTGACTCCCCATCCTGGCTCAATTGAGCTTTGATCTGCATAATCGGCACATTGTAATTCTCACCAATTGGCAGTCACCTGATGTGGCATTCACTGCAACACTCAAGTCCAATTTCTCTGCTTCTTTCTGTTATATCATGAAATATTCTAAAATAGATCGGTTTTCCAGTGTTCAAAAGGTAATGGACAGAACAAGGAATTTCCGGATCATGTTCTGTTGCTCATTGTATGTAATGTCGCTAAGCGTCTTCTCCTTTTACTCTATTTGCGAAACTGATATTTTCTAATATATCCGAAACCCTTTTTTCTAAATTAATGTTTCTGATGTGATCCTGAATTTAATACATTTTGGTTCTAACATTCAAATTTTGTGTTTATTCCCAACTTGCAGGATGGAGTCACTGTAGCTGTCAAGATTCTCAAGCAAGAGATGAATTTTTCAAGTTAAATACCTTCAGTGTGTGATTCCCTGAAATCTAACAAGTAACTTTGCCTGTTTCCAGTGAACCTTTTTCCTTTTGAACACTTCTGATTCTATCCAGAGTCTTTTGGAGTGATGTGCATTGTATACGTATACATATTAAACTCATAAACATACTAGTAACCTTCTTGTTCTAGATTTTATTTTTCCTTGACATGATGCAACTTTGTAAATATGGTTAAGCACATACTGTTATTTGTTGTATATTTTTCCTTATCCAAAAAGCTCCAAAACTGAAATGATTGTATCTAAGTTTAATTAGTCCCTCTAATATATTGTATGAACTCAAGACTTTTGTGAACTACACTATCAACTTTTATTTCATTGGTGTCAAAAATAATCAATGAGGTATTCGTAGTGTCTCTAGGCATGTTGAAGTGTCAACTGAGCCTTTGATAAGTCTCCACTTCACCAAAATCAAGTGCAATTTCTGGAGCAAAATCATAATTTTGTCCTCATAATTTCAATTATGTCCACAAAATTCAAAAGGGTACATTAGTATGTATGACGCAATGTTGATTCTGTATCTGAAACTTGGAAATTGGATGGCATTATTTACATTTTATTATAACAGTGTTCACCTAACTCGATCTTTATAAGATCAGAAGACTTTCTTTGGATTTTATTCACCTTTTCTTTTATTATTGACACACCTTTCATTTTTGAAATTAAAGGTATATAATTCAGTAGGACTTGGAAAGTGGTCTAGACTCTAAAGGGTTTAGACTAGGAGATCTACCCATCCTTTTTGATGGAAATTTACTGAACTTGTTCAAAGGAGTCTAAAGACAGTCCAAATTATTGACCTCATAAAAGTTACTTGGTGTTGGTGCCTGGCGGGTTGTTAAGCCTAATTAGTGGAAGAAAAAGTCATTAAAGATGAAGATAACAAGGCTTTCTGCAACTGCTCCATTTTCCTTTCTTGAGTTTCTTTGGGTATTCTCGAATACTCCTATGTGTATTATCAGTGCCATTATTTTATGTTCGTTCGCACAATTGCTCCTCTTTAGGAAAAAAAAAAAATTATACCATTAACAAATGAAATGCTGCATTTTCTTTATTAACAAGTGTTTTTTTTTTGTCTCCCTAGATTTAACCTAATGATTGAGACATTATAATCGACCTGAAAGTTAAAAGTTTGAATCCCCTTCAGCAACTATAAATATTGAAATATAAAATGTGTTTTTTTTAGTTGTGATTTTGGAATGCTATAAATTTTCATATATCTAATAACTTAGACCATAAAAATTTATATTATTGCAAATGATTTCATGTCAATCCTCTAATAAATACATTTATTTGGGTTGTTGCATGAATTTCTGTCTAATATTTCTATTGTTCTTCAAGAGTTTTGTTCAAAATTTTAAAATAAAATGAAAATGTTATATAATTTATCAGTATCTGTTTAGTAAAATAAGATATCAAACTATAAATCTTAGCAATGCATCTTACTCACAAAATTTTCAGGTTGCTAAGAATTAAAAAAAAAAAAAAAGAAACTGTTTTTTAGCATAGCTAATGTTTTCCAAAGTTAAAAAAATCAATAGCTATTGAACTAAACTTAGCAAATGTTCATCAAGAAAAAAAAAAACTTAGCAAATGAAGTGCATATCTTAATAGATGACTCTTTTTTACCATTTAGGTGATTTTCACGAGTAAGAGCTTTGCTTCGTTCATCAATCGTACTAACTATCAAGTCACTTTTATTTTCATTTTTGTTTCAAAACCTAATTAAAGTCGATTCATGTCGAGACTAGAGTGAGAGAATTGCAAAGAAGAAGAAAAGTTAATTCTCTTGAGATTGGTTATCAAAGCCATCACCAAGAAATTTGGAGAGAAAACTAATTATTTAACTCAGTAATTTTTGGTTCAATTATTTTATTTATGTTATGTTAGTTTTGTTAAGAATAATTAATGGAATAAAAAAACATGGCTTGGCAGATCGAACTAGAAGGCATTTGCACATGTTCAGTTGCATAAAAATTAATTTTAAACACTTAATAAATTCATAAATATATAATTAACTTATACTATCCTTCAAAAAAAAAACTAATACTACTTCCCTTATATATATATCTTTACTAAGCCAAAAGTTATAGGATTAAACATATTTTATTTTATTATTCAATTGTTATATAAATAAAAAAAAGAAAGTATTTAAATAAATTGTTGATGACATAATTATTGATACCATAAATGAATACTTTTATACCAAATAAAATATAATATAAGCAATGGTAAACAATTAATTAAATTTAGGATTAACATTAACCCTTTAAATTGTTAATTTATGAACCAAATGCAGACTTTATAGGTACTTTTGTACAATCAAATCAAACTAAACTAGAACTGTAAAAGTCGATTAAAAATGTCTTTTTTTTAATAATTTTTTATATGTTGGTGAAATTTGAATTTAACCAATAAAATCTAGAAATTAAATGTCATTTATGTCTGATTTCTTCGCCGTTCAATTAGGTGTGGGCACTGTTCTTGTATTGTACCTTTATTCAGGGGTAGAATCGAGGGTGGGGCAGGGTGTGCAGACACCCCACCCATGACCGCAACCCCTTTGATATTCCGTGAAGTCCCCTACTTCTCTCAGATTTTCTGTCCCTCCCGTACCACCCCAGTTTAGTTCCAGACTCCTTTTTCTTGTTGTCTACTAAAATTATTTTTTGCTTTCCTTAGGCGGATATTGATGGCTAGAGCATTCTTAATATCTTGAGACGAAAACCTAAAGCTACCCCATATGAATGCCCTTTCTCAGAATAAAGAACACCAATATTTTGGAAGTGTGTCATGACTCATGGGCTGTATTGTCAACCAAATCAATCCAATAACAGCGGTCAGGCCCGTCACTACATTTCCATTGCCAGAGACCGCCACTAAATATGCATCCCCAGCAAGTAAAATCCTCCGTAATCCACTGATCCTCTGACAAATTCTTCAAACCTGGGAACCTCGACGATAGCACCACTTCTCCAAGCCAATTCAAATCATTTGACAAATTCTCCAAACCAATGAACATCGGCCCTGTGACGTGGAATTCTGATAGCCATTTCTGTACATCGATTACAACTTGTAGTAAATACAAAGTCTACCGCCATAATTCAAAACGAATAAATAGAAATTTTCTTCTTTAAAAAACTAAACTAAACTAACTAGCATAAAACCAACTTATGACGATTTTTTTTTTTTTTGGGTACTTTGTTTTGATGTATTGCGAGCGAGGAAAGTGATCTTACCATTACTCGACCCATAATTGTAGGCGGAATGCTTGTGTGCTGCTGGGGCAGATCATCAATGTCGTCGAAGTTACGCAGAGGCAAATTAGGCGACAGGACGTCATTGAACATTTCCGAATATGATGGAGACAAAGCATCATAAGAATTCCGATGCTGAATTTGTAAGGGCTCATCAGTGAATACCACCGTGCCTGAGTGTGGTAAGGTCTCACAAAGGACTATGCTTGTGGTTGAATTAGCTCGAAATCAAAGACTAAAGGCAGAACAGATAATTTGATAGGATTATCAGCCTTGTGAAACAAATATGTGTAGGCTATTGAAGCAAAAATAATCTGGAAGAAGGCACGTGCTAATCCCACAATATCAGCAAATGTTCCAAGAGGCTTATAATTTGGATGTGGGGAATAAAACCATGGTATCTGCCTCTGCCCCTGCCCAGTAACCTTTACCATCCACTTAACTCTCTGTCTTCGACCCTTTTTAGCAAGATCAACGATGGAAACAAGCAACACTGCTAGAGATATCAACATGCTAATCAGTGCATATTGAGGCTTATGCACTGAGGATAGCTGAACGAAAACAGCCGATGGAAGCTCCATGATGAAATTTGCGATGAGGAAAATTCTTTCATTGATTATATCCTGGTCATAAAATAAAACTTTTGATTGTAAATTTGTATTTCAAGCTGCTCAGAATTTGCAATAAACTGTATGTAAAATTAATATCTTAATTACCTGTTTGTTAGAGTCATTTCCCTTGTTTTGCACACGATCTTCTTCAACATCTATGCGAAGTGCATTCTCAGCTGGTTCCATAACATTGGATTCATTTCGAGTATTCTGTTTCAAAAGAAAAAAAAAGAGAGAGAGAGAATTGTGAGATTGTTGAAGCATGCAGTAGAATTAGTACTGATCAATATATATGTTCTCACCCTTTGAATCAATGAGTCGGGTGTTGTAATTTGATCTCATCTTCAACTTCTCCAGTGTCAGAGTCATATTCATTGAAATCTAAGATTGTACCTTTTCTGTCCAACAGAGGCAATGAAACGACCCGGAACTAATACAATATTTAAGGAATACAATACATATTAATAGTAATCAATCTTAAATAATAAGTCAATTAAAACTCCCTTCCAAAAATAATATTTTTCAAAAACAGGGGGTAGCAATGATCGTTGTTAAGTAAGCAACGATCGTTGTCAATTGTACAACGATCGTCGTTAAATGCACAATGATTGTTGTGAAATTCACGAGAATGGCCAAAAGTTCAAGCAAGATACACGAGCTCGTGGGAATAAACAACGAGCTCGTTGTTAAAACAACAACGATCGTTGTGAACAGTGCAATGATCGTTGTGAACCCAAAATCACCCAAACGAAATTTTTGAATAAAAATCACAGTTTAAAAACAGTATTTTTGACTTTCCTCTGTAAAAATAATCTCCAACAGGCTCCAAAAACAATGTAAACATATAACAAGCTTTTCGATATATTAAAAACAAAACCAAAACATGTGTTCTCAATATGAATTCAC
>CANYLF012599529.1:0-12455 GCA_948193215.1 Bocquillonia castaneifolia
TTGAACATTCATCAATTTATAGCTATTGATCTTAACTCTATATAGTTAAGGGTGATAGTTCCATAATCAAAATTGCAAACTACGAGTTAGATCTTTGGGTGACAAATTCGAACTTATTGGTAAGGGTGCTTCCTCAATATAGGATTCGATCTTATCAATTTGGTTTCTCACCAACGTTTATCTTGTGTTTGAACGTATCCTCTAAGTCCGGGTTTTGTATCATCTTGTATTTTACATCTCCATACGATTGAGTCATTGGGTTTCTGAAATAGTGTAAAAAGAAGTGCTTTGAATCTTTGCTATTTGACTCAGACCTGTTCTAAAAAAGTGTGATTCGTTCTATTAAAACTAATAGTTAAGGGATCCCAGCTTAGATTTCGACGAAAACTTTATTTCTTACAAGGATTTAATCTTTTACCTCTCAATGAAAAATTCGAGGGAAAATATACATTCTCGTGATTTATATCCAATCCATTTTTTTCAATTTCTACAATTTCGAATTGTAGAATTAAATTATCTATTTAACTATTTAAATTAAACTTAATTTAATTACTATATTTTAATATCATTACTCCATTTGATATAGTAGTAAAAATATATAATGAAAATCATCCTGATTCTTAATTCTTAATTAGTATATTAAATTTTAATTAGAATATTATATTCTAATATTATATTAATTTTATATTTTTATATATTAATATAAATAATATAAATTAAATTTGAATATTTTAATTTAATATTTTAATAGAGTTAGGAATATTATCAAATAGGAATATTACCAAATAGTAATATTACCGCAGATTTTCCTTTTTATTAATTTATTAAATATTAAAATTTTATTAATTATTAAATATTAATTAATAAAATATTGATTGTTTTTTTAATTTTTAATTTTATTTATTTTATTAAAATATAAAATTAAAAAAAGACAATAGCCCCTTATTGGATTTGAACCAATGACTTACGCCTTATCATGGCGTTACTCTACCACTGAGTTAAAAGGGCCCCTTTGATTCAATTCCCGAATGGACTACTATGTAGATAAGATATATTTATAGATTCGATATCCAATCTATAATAGAAAAAGTAAGTAAATAAATAAGGTTCGGATCGGTTCAAAAAATTCGATCGGTTCGGTTTTTGAAAAGCCCTAGTATTAGCAAACGAGTCTGAAATGGACGAACGTAGCCACCAAGAGGCCTAAAACCCTAGCAACATAAATTTAGGAACCTTACTTGGTACTGACAAGAGTGTGAAATGAACGAACTTAGCCACTAAGGGCCCAAAACCCCAGCAGCATAAATCTGCGAAGCTCACTGGTAATGCAAAGAAGAGTCTGAAATTGACAAAATTAGCCACTAAGGGGCCTTAAACCCCAGTAGCATAGATATGGGAACCTCACCCGCTATTGGCAGAACAAGTTCGAAGAGGATGAACTTAGTCGTTTGCATTACTAAGGGGCCCAACACCCTAGGAACCAAAAATTGGGTATCTAACCTAACACAAGCAAAGACTGCTAAAAGTACCTAGTCGAAGGCGCGAAGAGTCTACAAAGCTAACCCAACAAAACATAATCAAGCCATATGAGGCCACATATATAAAAAAAAAAACCCATAACAAGGGTGTAATCTAGCATCAAGCCAATAGTCATCAAGCCATAAAAAGGCCACATCCTCCATTTGCCTAAAACGAAGGCACATTTTGGCCATAAGGTGATAACATATATCAGATGCCCATAAGGAGACTACAGTAGGCCATAAGGCCATCAGTCTTCCGTCCATAAGACTTCAGTCGCGGTCATAAGCCATCAATCTTCCTACCATAAGGTCTCCTTCAGTCGCGGCCATAGGGCCTTTTACAGTCGGCTATTAGGCCATTGGTCTTCCAGCCATAAAGCCTCCTTCAATCGGTCATAAGGTCTCATTCAATCGTGGTCATAAGGCCATTAGACTTTCAGTTATAAGGCCTCCTTGTAGTTATAAGGTCATAGACTTCTTGCAATAAGGCCTCCTTCAGTCGAGGAAAAAGCCATCAGACTGTCAGCCATAGGGCCTCCTTTAGTTGCATCCATAATTTCATCAGACTTCTTGCCATAAGGCCTCCTTCAGTCAGCAATAAGGCTATTAGTCTTCCGACCTCCTTCAATCGATCATAAGGCCATCAAACTTTTGGCGATAAGGCCTCCTTCAATTGTAACCAAAAGGCCTTCAAACTTCTGGCCATAAGGCCTCCTTTGGGCCATAAGGCCATCAGACTTCCAGCCATAAGGCCTCCTTTAGTTGCAGCCATAAGACCATTAGACTTCTAGCCATAAGGCCTCCTTTCGACCATAAAGTCGTCAGACTTCCGGCCATAAGGCCTCTTACGGTCGGTTATAAGGCCATTAGTCTTCTGGCCATAGGCCTCTTTCAATCGGCCGTAAAACCATCAGACTTCCGACCACTAAGCCTCCTTCAGTCGCGGTCATAAGTCCATCAGACTTCCAGCCATAAGGCCTCCTTTCGACCATAAGGTCGTCAGACTTCAACCATAAGACCATCAAACCTCCAGCCATAAGGCCTCTTACAGTCGGTTGTAAGGCCATCGGTCTTCTAGCCATAGGGCCTCCTTCAGTTGGCCATAAGACCATCAGACTTCTGGCCACTAGGCCTCCTTCAGTCGCGGTTATAAGGCCATTAGACTTCCAGTCATAAAGCATACATCAGTCACAGCCATAAGGCCATCAGACTTCTGGCCATAAGTTCTCCTTTCGACTATAAGGCCGTTAGATTTTCGACTATAAGGCCATCAGATTTCCTACAATCAGCTATAAGGCCATTAATCTTCCGGCCATAACATTAAGTCTGTCAATTGGCATTTAATGTCACCATTCCACACTTATTATAGACATAAATGTCTACCCTTACCTAGTCTTTTGGGGGGACTAATGATGGATCTGTCCACTAAGGAACCAAGCCCGGACAGGTCCAAAGGTCACTCTAAGGTAAATACCTCTCTCTACACTTTATAAATACCACATAAGACACAAGGTAAGGGGACTCTCTCTTCACTTCTCTATGTACTCTCTCTCTCTCTCTCTCTCCATAAATACTTATACTTACTCTAAGTCACCCACTAACTTAAGTGTCAAAGTGACAAAAGGGACTCCAAGTCCAACTTCTCTGCCCACTTGACTTGTGCATGTACCACTAGGGAGCACCCATGTATCACCAAGTACCACCAGACTTAAGGACTTCCACCACTGCTCTTAGACTTCCACCCAAGACTCAAGGGCTTCCTCCCAAACTCCCAGACCTCGACTCAAGTTCCTCCTAGACTTCCACCTGAGACTTAGGGACTTCCTCCAAGACTCCCAGACCTCCACTCAAATTCCTCTCGAACTTCCACCTGTGAGTCAGGGGCTTCCACCTATGGACACCCGGACTTCCACCTGAGTTCCTCCCCGACTTCCTCCTAACACACATCCTTGCTCATTCCAACACCCCAGTGCCTAATTATCCACCAACTAAAGGAACTCATCCTATTAATCACCCATTCCAACCCATACTAGATCGAATCCATCAATAATTAAATAAAATAATAGTATTATTTTAATTTTTTAATGTAATTTTAAGAGTTTATGAAAATAAAATATCAAAAATATCCAAATTATTAAAAAATATTTTGAATTCTATTTTTTTCGTATAATTTATGAAAAGGGTATAAAGTGAATTTACCTGTTAAACATATATTTTATTAATTTATCCAAATACCAATTCAATGGATTGTTTTATTATACCAAATAATAGATTTTCACAATCCATAATCTACATTATCCGTGACTTTAAATTCCATATATTTTCAAAATCCATTCATTTTTTAATATCCTCATACCAAACATTGTCTTACATACTTTAATTTGAAAAGAATTTATAAATTAAATTATTAAAACACCAAAATATTGAGGGAAAAAAGGGATAATTATAAATTTAGTGTCTCTTCTTTTTTATTTTTTCTATTTTGGTGTTTTAATAATTATTTTTTCAATCAAGTGTCTTAACTTGTAAATCCCTTTCAAATTGGTGTTTATGACTTTTTTTTGATAGGTATTGCCTACAGTGGTATCTCTGACCCTTTGGATCCAGATTAATCCACTACGAGGGAGCCAGCACCCAGCTATGGCTCATTTGAGGCCCTTGCTCTCTCCCAGTGAAGGCGAAGCTCGAACTCGAGACCTCTCCTTGAAAATCAGAAGGACATTGCCAATTGTACCAACCTTCGATGGTTGGTGTTTATGGCTTACTCTACTGGTAAAAGCACTAAAAAAATACGAAATAGTTCCTAAATATTCTAAGAACTTACAATTCCATCCAAAATTCGATAATTTTGATATTGTTTTAATTGTTTATTTTAGTCTTCAAATTAATTTTATAAAGTTTCAATATTACATTTTAAAAAAATTAAATTAATTTAAAAATGATAATATTTTATTTAATTATGTATTATCAATAAATATATAAATCAATAAAATGATTTTAATAACACAATTATAATCGAATGAAAATATAGTTATGTGATATATAATTGAAAAAAATTATCATTCTCTTTATTTGATTAATTTTTTAAATTTGTTATAACTGTCCTGGGTTTGGAGTGGCTAATGGGTTTTGACTGTTTTTGAAGAAAAAATGAGAATGATGGTTAGAAATGGTACATTTTGGTACTTTTGAAGTAGAAGGTAAGTGCTAGAAAACGATAAACTTACAGGTAGGTCAAAAGATCGAGTAATAAACACAAATTTTTAAAAAAATTATTTTGTTAATTTATGTATTTATTAATAATACATAATTAAATAAAATATTATCATTTTTAAATTAGTTTTTTTAAATGCAATATTCAAAGTTTGTAAAATTAGTTTAAGGACAAAAATAAAATATTAAAACAATATCAAAATGAGAATATAAAAATAATTGAATTTTTTTGATTGAATTGTAAGTTTTTAGAATATTTAGAGACTGTTTTGTAATTTTTTGAGTGTTTTACCTGTTGTACACTAATTTGAAAAGAATTTATAGTTTAAAACACTTAATTAAACAAAATATATTAAGACACTAAAAAAAATAAAAAAGTAAAAACACCAAATTTATAATTATGCCCAAAAAAAAGAAATACACCAAATTTATAATCATTCCTTAAATTTGTTCATTTTGATAAAATCCTTCCAAAAGCAAACAGGGGAAGGTTTTATGCTTGTTCCATGGCCAAGTCGCCTCAAATCTCTCATCTTAGCTTGCAAACACAAAACAACAATCACCCAAATCCACGCTCTCATTCTCACAACTGGGTTCTTCTTCAACGAACCAAACTCCATCACCCATCTCATCGGCTCGTTTGCGCGCATTAACAGCATCACTTGTGCCCGCCAACTGTTCGATAAATTGCCTCATAGAACTGTTAATACATGGAACTCGATGATAATTGCATATTCTCGCGCAAATTATCCAAATGAAGCTTTGAATCTTTACTTTAAAATGATATCTGAGAGAATTAATCCTGATAGCTCAACTTTCACTATCACACTCAAGGCTTGTTCAAGCTTAATGGAGTTAGTTTTGGGAGAGATGATTTGGCGTCAGGCAGTGGATTTTGGATATGAGTTTGATGTGTTTGTAGTGTCTTCGGCCTTAAATTTGTATTGTAAGTGTGGGAAAATGGATGAAGCCAAAAAGATATTTGATAAAATGGTGACAAAGGATGTTGTGAGTTGGACTACTATGATAACAGGTTATGCACAGAGCGGGCAGCCATTGAATGCTGTTGATGTTTATAGAAGGATGCAGAATGAGAAGATTGAAGGAGATGGAGTTGTGATTGTAGGATTGATTCAGGCTTGTAGCTCCCTTAGTGATTCAAAATTGGGTCTTTCTGTTCATGGCTATATGGTTAGGAGAAAGATGAATATGGATTATATACTTCAAACTAGCCTTGTCGATATGTATGCTAAGAATGGGAAATTAGAGATAGCTTTGCGTGTATTCGATAATATGCCATACAAGAGTGTTGTTTCTTGGGGAGCATTGATTTCTGGATTTGCTCAAAATGGTTTGTCAGATAAGGCTCTCGCACTGTTAGTTGAGATGCAGAGTTTTGGGTTCAAACCAGATTTTGTTTCTCTTATCAGTTCACTCTTGGCATGTTCCCAAGTTGGTTATTTGAAATTGGGTACGTCTTTACATGGACATATTATTAGAAGGTTTCATTTTGAGCAAGTTTCAGGTACTACATTAATTGACATGTATGCAAAATGCGGAGCACTTTCTTCTGCACGTACCTTATTTGATCATATAGAATATAGGGACTTGATATTGTGGAATGCGATGATTGCCTGCTATGGATTCCATGGAGATGGAAAGGAAGCTCTCTTGCTGTTCCTGAAGATGAGGGAAACAAATATAAATCCAGATCATGCAACTTTTGCTTCTCTTCTTACTGCTTGTAGCCACTCAGGTCTAATAGAAGAAGGTCTGCATTGGTTTGATCTTATGATTAATGAATATAAAATCCAACCAAGAGAGAAGCATTTTGCTTGTATGGTTGATCTCTTGAGCCGGGCAGGACGAGTAGAAGAAGCTTATCAGCTAATAGAATCAATGCACGCTGAACCAGGACTTGCAATTTGGGTTGCTCTTTTGTCAGGTTGCCTCAATTATAGAAAATTCTTGATTGGAGAAAAGACAGCAAAGAAGATACTCGAGTCGAATCCAGATGATTTGGGAATATATGTTTTGGTTTCAAACTTCTATTCCATGGCCCGGAAGTGGAATGAAGCAGCTGTTTTGAGGAAGATCATGAAAAACACAGGAATGAGGAAAGTACCTGGTTATAGCGCTGTGGAAGTGAATGGCAATCACCAAGCATTTCTAATGGAAGACAAGAACCATGATAAATATCAAGATGTCTTGCAAATATTGTATATTTTGGACAATGAGATGAGAACTATCAGGTACATCTCAGAGACTGACTTGGTGTTTCAGGATATCAACTAAATGATACAAGGAAATTCATGTGATTACTTCGAGAGTGTTGATGTGGACTAGCCTATTCTAACCTGCTAATAATACTAACAGCCGCTTCTTATGGAATGTTTCTAATTAATATTTACACTGCTAATTGCATAGAAACCTTGAAGAGACCGTATTTTGCACAATTTGTAACATGCAAAAGGATTCTCCTATCAAGGCTAACACTTTCTCAGTTACTTCCACAAGCATACGATGCTAGTGCGTACAAGACATCTATTGTTCTTTTCTCTGTCTGCCTCCAAAATTGTTTGTCCCAACTCCCAATGGCAAAGGAGTCTGAGAGATGAGATGAGTTTGGAACTGAAACAGCAGGACCAAGAACTAGAACTTCTAACTTGAGGTAAAGGTGACCTGATGTTAGTATCAGTAATTCTCAAACTGGTGTGAGAATTTTTGTTATTTTTCTCTAATGTAGCACCATTTTGATAATGCCTGCCACACCAAATATGGTGTAGCACTGTCAATACTCTACATTTCTTTGTTTTTTGTCCTTTTGTTTTTGTGAAATTATAGATCAACCACTTGAAGGCAATGTTCAAATAAAAGATAAGGAGTGTAAATAGAATACTCGTTTTTTACGTTTCAAAATAATGTTATGAATTGGAGATGACCTATGTAATTTCATAACCATCTTTCCATCTGAAAACTGAACCATTGTACAGGAACTGAGAGCTAGGACCTTCTGAACGTGCTGCAGCTCATTCTCTATCCATTCTCTATCATTCTCTATCCATTCCCTCAATTGCCATCTACTAGAACTGATTGTATGTAGTTTTTTATTTCTCTGGATGATTCAAGAATTTTTGTTCTAATGCTCACTAGGGCCGCATAAAATAACTGTAGTATATTTGAATACACATCTGCAGGTTTCTATGTACTTGTAGATGGCAATTGAGGGTGTCACTGATTTGTTATTGGAGACCCTACACTTCTCTCTTTACCTGAATGATTTGTTTTTAACCTGCAAAAAGGGAAGTCCATTTATCTCAGGCATATGTTTGATGAAACTTTTTTCAGTCAGCATAAGATGAACATCCTTCATGCCTGCAAGCATCTTCAACATCAACTAGGAGAAACCTATCAGAAGATATCGTTCATGTCGGAACAAGATCCTTCAGAACATAAAAAATTGATGGATATATAGTACATACATTTTCTATGCTAACGATCCTTTTCACAACCTTATGGTACAAAAAATGTGCTCATCAAATTTCATGCATTTTTTGTGCAAATAGTACATGTTTGTCACAGCCATTTAATACAGGAAATGAACTGAACATTTGTTTGCTAGATCATGCACATTGTACGTTCTTGCAGAATCATTTTCCGATCAGTTGTCTCACTGTCTGAGTCCTGATTGGGTAATGTCAACAGGAATAAAATTAATTATCATCTTCGTCTATTTTCTTTGAAATTTGGAAAGCAAACTTGTGCAACAAAAGAAAGAAAAAAGATCATTAAATTTGGAAACAATTCCAGCTTTCAACTATCTATTATCACAACTATATCAAAAGGAGAAAACTAATTGGAAAGAGAAGTCACTATCAACAAGAGACAACAAATAAGGATGGGCCAAAAGATCCTAGATTGAAGAGAATTGCAAAATTTTCAATCCCGGTCAATTGAAACCATTCCCTGATCTGGGAACAATGCTAGTGCCTTCTCTCGCTCGGTTAAGATGCATCACCCATCGGCCAATTCCATGAAAATCAATGAGTTTTCTGTTACATATTGACGAACAAACTACTTCCAAAAGCATGAGTTACTCGACAACTTTCAAAATTTCCTCAGCTTCTGTATCCCAGACCTTGAGCCTGAAGATTTTGGTTGTCTTCCAACAGACGGTCATATTCAAGTAATAGATCAGCGGATTGTTTCTGAAGAGAAACAACATGGGCTTCGGCAGTTTCAATCTGCTTGTCCTTCTCTTCATTTTCCAACTTGAGCTTTTTCACATTCTCTGATAGAGTAGAAACTTGGTCACTTAGTTGCTTCATTTCTGTGGAAGCTTTTTCTTCCTTCTCTTTAAATTGGCTTTTCTCTTTCCGAAGCCTCTCAACTTCCTCTTTCGAAGATCCAATGTTGCTCCTCAATGCAATAAGCTTTGTAAGATAATGGTGCATACGATCAATTATGAATCCAAGAAACAGGGTGAAACCTACCGATTAGGACCAAGCAATTGGTCAGTTAAAAGATCCCTGTATTTTATACAATAAAAGGACGTGCAGCATTCAAATAATTGGGGTTCTCACCAGAAATAGAAGCTCATACTGGATGGGAACATAACCCTAAAGTTCATAATCATTCATACAAATGAAAAGACACTTTCTTATCCAATGTTTACAAACAAAGGTGCACTGGAGTTATCTTTATTTAATTACTAAAAGCTACAAAACTAAAAAGATGAAGTGTGCAGATTCACCACCCCGCCTTGTGGTGAAGTGGTGGTGCACCACACCTTTGTGGATGCTATGGTATGTGGCACTCAGTTCGAGTCCCATGCGGTCCCCAATCCCCCTCTTAAGTTGTAACTCTAACAAATGTGAATGCACATTTTTACTTGTGAGTATCGCATTAAGAAACAAGAGAAGACATAATTGGCTGCATCTTCAACTGAGTAAGATTGTGCACCCTTTTACTAAGAGACCTTGCCTGACAAATTTTTTAAGAAAATGTGCAATCTTATTAATCATCCTCTTTCTAATGCTGCTATGAAGAAGGCCCTTTTCGTCTAAGAAGAACAGAGGATGCGTTATTACATCCTATTTTAATGGTCAAACTCAAAGCTGGTAGTCACATATCTCCAAAATCTTTTAGTGTCACCAATAAATGAATGATATGGGTTAAACCATCATATGAGAAAGCTGACAGATCTCTTTGTAAACTATATGCAAGATTCACAATATGCATAATGACATAAAAAAAAAAAAAAGTAGTTAAAGCTTTGAAACTGCCTCGATTGATATTCATCTCCTAAAAAATAACCAGGGATCAAGTATAACTCATTACCAAAATAACTGATGTACGGTTTAGGGCTAACAGAACACAGGGGAACTCTTCTCAGAGAGTTATTAACTGAATGCCAACAGAAGATGGAAAAACTTTGATTGATCCATAGAAAATTTGAAAAAACAGATCATGCTACTCCAAGCACATTTGGCCCATCAAGGGGCCTAGCATACCAAACTCACATACCAGCACAATAAAATGGAAGCTTCCCAAAGAAGTTGCAAAATAAAGCTATTAGCCGGTAATTCATAAAACGGGTAACCACATCATCTAGTTGGGTTCATGAATTCCATGACTAATATCTTTTAAATCTCACAGATTCTCATTGGCACGGATTGTTGTCAATAGATGCCTTGAATTGTGCAAGTTTGGCTAGTATCCTACATCTAAAAGCATACTTCTGCACAGAAACATACAGTATCAGGTAGCCTGGACCTGGACTCACAATTATTCTAAACAATTTCTCACTAACTCACCCCTAGCACCAACTTCCACCTCCAAACAACATATGAACATATATACACCTAAGGTTTTATCTACTCACAAGCTAACTTTAATTTCCAAAACTAAAACTTTTATGTTGATGAATGAATTCTAATAAGTGTGTACCCTGGTTATTCATCTGTTAAAATAATATACAGTTCAGTAATCAATAATGTGCATACTCCACAGTCCATGTCAATTAACTTATATCACCCAAGAAGCTAAAAATGGATATCAACAATGCCATGAGAACCAAATTAAGAAACTAGATGAATAACTTATATAAAAACAAAAATAACCAAAAAGAGAACGAAAAAAAACCATACCCATAAGTGATGCTTCAAGCAAGTGAGTTCTCCATAAAACCTGATCCATGGGTGACATGGTGCCAAGCTTTGCACCCTTATTTTGGATCTTAATAATGCTCATAAGGCTTGAAAGAAGAATAACAGACATGGTACTGGCAATAGTTTTCACTGTAGCTGGACCTTTTCCCATTTTCAGCTGATCCAAACTCTTGATCACCAGCTCTCTTAAAGGTCCAATCTTCACCAGTAATAAGAATGCCACGATCCCCTCAGCAAAAAGAACCAAAAACAACAATTGAATCATCTCTGCTTCAAATTACAATGTCAACCCACCAAAAGCTAGCTATGCTTTCAAAAAAGGTGTGAGCTTTATAACTTATAGATTCATAAATTGAAGGAGAAACCATTAAAAGAAGCTTTTTGAGACTAGAAGCAGCTCAGTGATCATCTTTACTTCATAGCACCAAACCAAAATTATAAACAGTGCAATACTACAACTGGGTTTTAAAAGAACTGAGCTTTCATGGTTACAGATCTATGCAATTAGCTCTAAAGTGAAAAGAAGTAAGCTTTTTCTTAGAAACCCATGTAAGTTAAGTTACCCACTTGAGAACTAAACTCAGTGGTGTTGTGGGTTTAGGGATTAGTAATTAATAATTGGTAAATTTGCAAGTAAAGTAAGCTTTTTTAGCAAAGCTAATGAAAGAGATTAGGGACTGAAAAGAAAAAAATGAAGAAAAATGGCCAAATGGGTACTAATACTAGTCAAAAGTGATACCAATCCAATTGAAGTGCAGAGAAAAAAGTAAAGGGATGCTATTGGGAGATATCTCTACCATGTGGGTGGCTTACTGCATGTTAAGGGAGTGTTTGGTTATGGGTAATTATTACGATTGTTGGAGTCACATGGAATACGGTTACTGTTACTAAGTAATGTAATGTAATGTGAAAAGTAAACTCAATGCTTTTACAAAGGACAAGCGGATCTTTGGAAGTTCCTGTAGCTTTAGCCAGGAGGCACACCTCCCTAACTTCACGCTCAACTAAGTTATTTCATTTGTACCTCGTCTTTTTGTTTATTAGCAAATTCATATTTTTGGTGTGTGAACTTTTTATAATTTAGTATCTCAATTTTTAAAAGTGATAAAATGATGTATTAATTTGTTAATAAGTTACAAAATGGTGTATATAACAGGTCAACAATAGGTGGAGGATCAAATCTGAAAAATAAAAACTTAATTCAAAAACTTATTAATTGTCAAAAAATAATTTAATTTGATTCAAAAACTTATTTTATTTTCAAAAAAGCCCATAAATTCATAAAACAATTCTAAAATTTACATAGTATTTTGTTAAAATTTATATATATATTATTTGAGATTTATAAAAAATATAAATAAAATTTATTAAACTTCTTAAAATGTTATTTTAAATTTTAAAATTCACTTTTTATATAAATTAGAAAAATAAATTTGATAATATTGACAAAAAATTATACCTCAAATAATATTTGAGTGAATAAAAATAATAAAAATTAAATTATTCCATCATACTAATAAAATTATTATAAAATTTGATATAATTTTAAAAT
>CANYLF012599877.1:0-10461 GCA_948193215.1 Bocquillonia castaneifolia
AAGGATGACTGATCCTTCGTGCATGGTTGAATGTTGTTACAAGACCCGAAAAATAAAGGGGGGCTGTGTATTTATTTGTTTATTTATTTTTACATCAAAAAGGCATCATGATAAACCTCCATGACTTTCCTATATTTGATATTCATTTCGTATCAAAACTAAACACTCTTTTATAGAATTAACAAAATTAGTGATCCTAGGTAAAATTATTAACTTTTTCAAACATATCTTATTGAAAATTTCAAAAATCATTAACAAGTCAAAAATATGTACCTTACATTTGATAATTTTTTAATAATAAATATGAGTATTTTAGATATTACTAACAAATACAATAAAAATGTATATGTTTTTTGAAGGGAAAAAATATATTAACTAGCAAAAGAGGGAAAATCATCCTGAACAAGCAAGCAATATATGTAGGAATGTCTCCTGCCCATATATGCTCAAAGTCTAATCTAGATTGGCCTATTGCAGCTATAGCATGAGCCACTTTATTATAGCAACTAGGAATATAAGAAAAAGAGCAAAAATTAAATGAAGACTGTAAATCTCTAATGTCTGCTACAACAGCTCTAAGGTAGGAGCAATTCGGATCAATATTGTTGATACCGTTGAGAAGAAGAAGGCAATCGATTTCCACCTCAACTGAATACATTGCACTCTCAACAGCCTGCTGAAGTGCCCATTTGCAAGCCAAAGACACAGCGATGGTAACTTCCATTTCCATTAAAACATATTTGAATCCAGCCTTAATGATCTGCCCGTCTGAATCGCAAATGACAAACCCGTAACTAGTGGCTTATTTTGAGACCGATGCATCGATGTTGATCTTCAACCTGCCCACAGGTGGAAGGTACCATTTATCTAATTTCTCAGTGCTTGGCTTGTTATGAAAAATCTGTTGATGCTGTGTAAAATCATCAAGTAATTTGGTGGCCTTTGAAAAACATTCCAGAGGCTCCCAGTTAACAATGTTGAATAGCAGACAATTCCGAGCATGCCATATGACCCATAAAATTATTTTAAAGAGTTGGGGGGCTTGACTAGTTAAATTCTTCAACTGTAGAATTACCCAATTAATAAGAGTGTCGGTAGAAAGTACCTAGGCAGTAGAAAACCGAAAAGGAGAAAGATACCAGAATCTTTGCATCCAATCACACTCTCGGAAAACATGGCTGGTTGTTTCTATACCTGCTCCACACCTGTGGCATATGTTGTCAACATTACATCCTCTCTTCTGAAAAGAATCTCTAGAAGGCAGAATTCCACGAAGCAATTTCTAGAGAAAGACATGGACTTTCGGTGGAATGGAAAGCTTCCACATGTTTTGCCAATGAGAGCTTAGAGCACTAGAAGATGCTTGGTCATTTGAATGATTATGCAGCCTATGTTGAATAGCTTCGTGATAAGCTGTCTTTACTTAATACAATCCTGACTAAATGAATGCCCAGAATAAAGTGTCCATTTTATGTTGAGCTGAGAATGGAATCTGTATGATTCGAGATGCATCTTGGCTCTCAAAAGCTGCCTCAATTAAATCCTTATTCCACCAAGAAACATCAGCATTAAAGAGGTCTCTTACCACATAATTCGGGGGAATGATTTTTGGATTAATGATATGAGGACGGAAGGGCTAAATTGGAAGCCAATTGTCATTCCAGACTGAAATGGAACTACCATCACCTACTCTCCAAACCAAAACCTTTGGACACAAGCTCTCTCACCGCTAAAATGCTTCTCCATGAGTAACTGGGATTATATGCAATTGAAGCATTAAGAAAGTTGTGTATTGGATAGTATCTGGCTTTAAGAGTTTGGGAAAGGAGAGAGGTAAAGTCATGAATTAATCTTCAGCATTGTTTCCCGAGCATTGCAAGGTTGAATGCTCTGAAGTCTCAGTGTAATGTATATTGTTTTGAGATGTCTACAGTAAAAGAAAGTACATATAATTTTGAGATAAAAGAAGTACTATTTTATTTATTGTATTTATGTATCAATGTAATGCTTATAATATCAACTACCTTCATGAATTCTTATTTGTTTTTTGTTTGAATAATGCTCATGACTTCTTAGATAGTGTTAGCATAATTGCAATTAATTATCAAAGGCAAAACATTGTAGTTAGAAGCATAAAATGAAGAGGTATCACCAATCCACATGTGTTTATTAGAAACATTAGCCGTTCAACAATTACTTCATTCAGTATTCACAATCTATTAAAGAGATTATTATTTGAAAATAATTGTCTATAAATTTTGTAGATTATCATGAACAAATGTCCTTCAAATATAGTTAGCCTAATTAGGCAAATTAAACCATAATTTTGATGTTAACAATAATCTAAGTCAATTAGATTGACTAATGCTTTAATTATTTTTTCAGAAATTTATAAGTATCTTTTAAGGGCGCAATGATCATTGCTTAAGTCTATAAATTTACAGAAAGCATTGGTTACTTACAACGAGCTAGTAATGAGTAAGCAATGGTCACAACGACCGTTGCACATGCACAACAAATCATGGAAAATGGAAAGCAACAATGAGCTTTGCAATGATCGTACTAGTCGTTACAATAATCTTGTAAGTCGTAGCATGATAGTTGTTATTCATCCATTTCCCAGATATTATGAAGAGAGGCAATGATAGCTAGACTAGTTACAATGATTGTTGCACCCTAATCACAATGATTGTTCTATTTCACAACGATCGTTGTGACCATGATTTCAACATTAATAGCTAAGTTTTAGAAGCTGTAAAAGTGGAAAAATAGCTTTAAATGCATTTAGTGAACCCCTAATAATTTGAAATAAATTGCTTTATAGGGTATAAATGCTTTGTTCAAACACATTTATGTGGAAACTAACAATTCTTGATCAATTAATTATTTGTAAACCTTGTTAATTAAGTTTGAACTTAAATATTTCATTATTACTTTGTATTTTTAGTTATTGAACATTAAATTGCTCTTTTAATTACTATAATCCATTTTTGGGGTTTGAATGAGGAATTAGGCAATTATTGTGAAAGGCGTAAAAGTGTTCTCCTAGATCAAAACACCTGTGTCAAGGGTTTCTTGGGAGAGAAACACTTGGGTTAGGTTAGGGTTTAGATTTAGCCTTAGAAACCTCTTGTAAAGGTTTAGTGTGAGCATAAAAACACCTGTATTGAACTTTAATTAATATGTGGAATACCTAATTGAAACTTGAGAGTGGACTTAGGGATCGATTATATCTTCAGACTACAAGGAATTCACATTTTTATGATGGATAAAGCTGTCGAAGATTACTAAAATTCCATCACAAATTTTATTCCGCGACGGATTTTATTCGTTGCAAAATATCGTGTCATAAATATTTTGCGTTGGAAAAAAGTTTCCATCATAAATTTTGCAACGGAATTTTACGTGGTCACAAAATACTCAAAATTGGAGACCAAATTTGTGACACAATCTGCGATGGACAGAGCCATTGCAAAAATTTACTACGGGCCCATCTTTCTTAGAAATGGTTACAAAATCAAGAACAAATTGTAAAATTTTTACCATTTTATGACTGGTTTTGCGACGGATCTGGCCGTCATAAAATTTTTGCAACGGTCATATCCGTTGCAAAAGCCGTCATAAAATGGTAAAAATTTTGCAATTTTTTTTATTTTTAATTATTGATTGTTGTAATTTAATTGAATATAGTTTCCCCCGTTTTGCTGTAATATGTACTAAAATTTATTATATTTCGTAATCGAAATCCGAAATCTGAAACTGAAACTGAAATTGAATATAATCAGAAATCAATGATTAAGAGTAAAGAATATATTTTAAAATGATAACTAAAACCCTACTATAACAAAATGGAAAATCTAAAACCAAAAATTGTACTATGTATAAAACATGAAGCTAACTATACTATATGTGAAGGAAATGAAGCTAATAACCTAAGGCGCTAGAGGTACAAAAGGATCTGGAGGTGCCGTCGAGGTAGGAGGGTCTGATGCTCCATCAAAAGTATGTGGTAGAGTGGCTCCTAATGTGTCCATCGCTGGCTGGGATGTAGGAGGTACTGTAGGTGATGTCTGTCCTTCTGTGTAAATAAAAGGCTGTGGCGATGGTACATTAACCTCAGGGAAAATAAAACCTGGAACTTGCACACCAGTCGATCGAACTGCGGCAGCCAGAACATCAATGTGTGCACTGTATCGCTGGTCCAGCACCTGCGCCACACTCATCATCAGCTCAGTTCGCATCTGTTGATCCACCCAAGTCAGCTACACCTGATGCTACTGCATCTGCGTCTGTACCTCGGCTTGCACAATGGCCTGAAAGTCAGGATCAGATCAATAACTATAACCAAATGGCGGTGATGGAGGCTGCTGCGATATAGAAGCAGAGGACGGAGCAGAAGATGCAGAACCATAGAACGAGTTTGCTTTCAACATATTTAATTTTTATTTTATTTTTCATTATTCAATTATTTTCAAAGTAATTAACTTTACACATATAAAGCAAAAAAATCACCTAATTCCTTAATTAAAACACATAGTATAATTTCAAAATTTTAAAAATTAAAACAGAATATTATTATTTTTTATATTAAAAAATTAAAGCAAAATATTATTGTTATTATTATTATTATTCAATTAATTAATTTCAACTATAAGTTACATATATTCAACTAAACATTATTAATTTAACCTAAAATTAAATTTAATTCACCTAAAAAATTAAATTTAATTAACCTAAGATTATATCAAATAACATATTTTTCCTAAATTATAAAATTTCAGAAATTAAATTAATTATAATAATAAATAATAAATAAAAAAACTTACCTTCACCGATGCTGGTAGTGACGGTGACAACGGAGGAGGCTGGAAGCAGTAGCAACGGCGGCTGGAGGAGGCGACAATGATAACTGACACCTTAGAAGCTTGAACAGTTGGGGTCCTTTTCATTTTTTTTATTGGTCTTCATCACTGGTAGGAGGAAATGGTGGTGCGGTGTCGGTTGGTGGTGACAGCTGCTGTTTTTGGTGGTGGCTGGGGGCGGTGGCGGCTGCTGCTGTCTTTACATAAAGAGAAGAAGGAGAAAAGAGTAGGAGAAGGGTATATGAAACCCTAAAATTTGTTTTTATAGTTTAATTAATTTGTGACGGACAAGCTATCGAAATATGCTAATATCCGTTGCAAAATTATTTTGAAATTTTCTGATTTCCCCTAAAAAGACTATGACGGAAATGAGACAATGGTCGTAAATTTTACGATGGCTAACCGTCATAAATATATGTATATCCATCGCAGATTTTGCACTCGAAATGAATAATTTTGGCACGATTGCCCTTACCAAATTTTACGACCAATTTTGCAATAGATATCAACATGCCGTCGTAAAATTCATTATCTAAAGAATTTCATCGCAATTTTATGTTATTTATGATAGAAAATGAGTCCGTTGCAGATGTCCAATGTAAAAAACAAGATTCTCTTGTAGTGTAAACAACTTAGGATCCTTTGTTTAAGAAGGAAGCTTTCATGGTTTTAGACTCGATATTGATGAAACTAGCTGTCCACTTTGGAAGCATGGGATAGAATTTTACTTGGATAACAACCTTGTAAATCTTTGGAATGCAGTGCCTAATGGTTGGTCTCCTCCAATGAAGAAGGAAGGTGATAAAGATGTTTCAATTCCTAGAAAGGATTGGTAACAGGGGCATGTTCAAGCAAATGGGAAGAATAGAAGAGCATTGTTTATTCTTCTTAACTTTATTGCTAGGTGTGGATAGGGGTTGCTTGATGGGCCCTAAATTAGAGGCCCACACCCCGCGCGAACATGAATATGGCAACCATGTCATAGTTACTATTCAAAGTTAGAGAACATGCTTTCACCCATTAGAAAATAAGCAAAAAAGAGTCACCACCTTGCATCTGGGCCAGGGCCTACTTTTTCATAGTCATGACGTTAGATTCCCTATGAATGTTAAACGTCATAACTCATAGATCTGAGCTCGTATAAGCATTAACAGTGTGTGTGCATACCTCATCTTTTACAAAACCATTAACTATCCCCAAAATAGGCAACAATAATATATATGGAAAGTGGTAACATTACATACATGCATAGGAAAGTGATAAACACGTATACAATATTATAATATAAACTAAAGTAATTAAACATGAACAATCACTTGCAAGATAATCATGTTCCCTTAAGAATGAAGGTTAAGGAGAATAAAGCTTTCTATACACACCTAAACTAGTTTTCTAATTATTAACTTATTTCTTGTTCTAAATTGATGTTAATTATTCCTCAAGTCTAAAACATGCAATTAAATCATGTATGATAATCTACTATTGGTTTTGAGCTTCACAAATGAAAGAAGAATGTAAAAAAAGGATAGGATCTAATCTTGGGCTTGTATCATATTGAAAGACCTAGAATTTGAAATTCGCCACTTAATTGTGAGTGAATCTAGACCTTTGTAATGAAGTTGGACTAACAGTAGAATTAGCTTGATAAGTTTATAATGGACTGAGTAGTGATGTGTGTGAAATGCGCATAATATTTGTGTGCCTCTCATGCATGATTGTGAGGATTGCTCTTCATTATTTCATGTTTTTATCCATTTTAGAGCAATTCCTTTACTATGATGCCAAACAAGTATAAATTGAGTTCATATGATTAGTTGTGTTTTTAAGGTCCATTTATACTTCTTTTTGATGTTATTTGGGTGTAGGAACAAATGTCAAGGAGTGTTTTAGAACTTTGAGGAGAAAATTGGAAAGCAACCTTGAACATTGGTTGAAGGCAATCCTAGAGCAAGTGAAGAAGCTTTTGCCTTATGCCATGGGCATGCACGGGCGGCGTGGCCATGTCAGCATCGAAGGTCAACTTCCCAAGCTTCTGGATTGAAGTGTGGCCATGGGGCTCTAAGTGTGGCCACGCCACATCGGGACTGCTCATATTTTTAGGTTCTTTAAATTGTAATTTTAAGGTTTTAGAGAGGGAAAGAACCCATTTTTAAATGTGTTACAGTCCCTAATGAGAGAAAGTAGTATACGTTTAAAGAGAGAAACATTGAATTAGAGTAGATTTAGGTTAGATTAAGTTAAATTTAGGTTGTAAACAACTCTTTAATCTTCAATTAATCAAGTATTCTTCATTTTTCGTGCAAAATTCCTTTACTTTTGGCTCTTACAAGTGGTTTAAATGGGTGATATCTCTCTAAACCCTTTACTTTATTTTCATTTATGTTATTTATGATGATTTATGAATAGTTTTGTTTGATCTAAAGTATGTTAAACTCATTACCAATGATAGTGTGATGAATATGGTTGTTGGGTGTGATTGATACTTTCTCTCTCCTAGGGTTTCCTACATGTTTGCTTTATTTATCCATTTATGATTATTGGCCATCTTATAAATGTTATTTTGGTGGATAATAATATTGAGAAATGTTGTTGCTCCATGGATATGCATGTGGGTTTGTTAATTTGCCCAATTTATGAGCGCTTTTAGGTTTGTTAATTTGGGCTAAGGGTGTTTAATGCTTAATGAAAGTGGTTTAGACTTGGATGATTAATGAGAGTTAACCCTAAGGCTAGATAGCTTATGGTCTTTAGAGATAGGTTAAGGCTATTATGACCCTTCCTCCCCTTACTTGAGAGTCGTATTGATCATATCCCCTTTTGCCATTTCATTGCCCCATCTTTGGTTTGAGTGGAGCATTACTCTAGGGTGTTTTTAGATTTTGTTTAGACCCAAGTTTCTAGTTATAGTTTGCATTCTTTAGTTGCCTTTAGGTGTTTAATTATCCTATTTTGCCTTAGATTAGTGGTTATTTGCTTAAGTTAATTACTTGTTTGTTTGATGCTATTGATAATTACTTAGTTTTAATTGATTTGATGTTAATTCCTATCATTGGTTGCTTGGATAATCGATTAAATCCTCTTAATTAGCCTCCAATTCCCTGTGGATACGATACTCTTACTCACTCTTTATATTAATTGGACAACCGTGCCTTTGCCGACACAACAAGTAGGTTTGTATTGAATAAATAACAAGTGGCGCAAGTCCATTTGCACTTAAATAAGAGTGTTGAAAAATGAATCTCACATCAAAAAAGTAATGAAACCTCATGTGGTATATAGTTGGAGTAGATTGAATCCTAGACCTAACACAAACCAATTGGTTTTGTGCAAAATGGGCTCCAACCACATTTACATAGTTACATGTGCTTGTGTGACCTAACACTCTCAAAGTCTATTGGATTTCTACATTGCATCAGAGCCTCTATGATCGAAAGGTTAGGAGTCTGATTGCTAACCATAGCCATTTCATTAATAGCACAGGATAAAGTTGACCTGTGTAAATCCATGCTTCAAGCCAAAAAGGCTTTTGCATGAGGAGGTGTGTTAAAGTAATCCTTCAAGCCTCACTTAATAGCACAATTTAAATTTTCCGTTAAATGGTTCTTTTTTTTTTTTTACAAAGTGTGCATTGAGTTATGAGTCTATGACCATAGCTAAAATTAGCTATAAGCCTATGGGGAAATGTTAAATACCACGAAACCATTTACACGAAACTCACAATTTACCTATCATTTAATACCATACAGCTCGCTCCTTTTTTTTCAATCTATAGTACACTTTTAAGTCCAAAAAAAATTCACTTCAAGGCAAATAGATTGAAAAGGAATAAAAAAATGAATTTTTACTTCAGACAATAAATAATCCTTTTATGAAACCATTTAACCCTAGCCATTCAGTGGGAGCAAGAAAAATTATCAAAAAGATACAAAACAACACTGAGAATTTTCATAAAAATAACTTTCAACTCTTTAAAAATACATACAAATAATCAAGTGAACCTTTATATTATTATAAATCTTATATTTCATATTTGATATTATATAATTTATCATCAATAATATTTGATATTATATAATTTATCATCAATAATACTAATTTTTTTTACAGTACTATAATAAGTTGAAGTAGTCAAAAACTAAAAATAAATATTCATATACTTAATTTTAAACATAACTAAAACTAAAGTTATAATTTATATTACTTTGAAATTTCAATGTACATAAATTTTAATTTAATTTTAGCTAGGTTTAAAAATAAGCATGTGCATATTTATTTTTAAGTTGTTGGTTACTTCAAATTTATTATAAAAATATAAAAACAATATTATTTTTTTGGTAATTGAGAAAACAATAGTATTATTAAAAATATTTAAAATCAAATCAAAGAAAATGACTCAAATTTATATTTTTATAGGCCTAACGGATAAAAATTTAAATTTTTTATTTATAATTTTTAGTAAAACTTTTTAATTTTAATAATTTGTCCTAATTTCAACTTTTTACTATAATTGTGTCAAATTGCTAAAATATATTCAAAATTATATGCAATTATTAAATCATGCATGCTATGGGTGTATAGTGTATAATTTTAGTTTATTTTTTATAAGAAATTTTAATTTATTATTTTTAGTAAGATACCATTTGCCATAATTAGATTCTTAATTATGCAAGGTTTCTATTGTAACACCACAAGGAAAATATTAAGAACAACTAGTATATGTAGAATAACAATGAACTAGACTTAAAAATACTTTAAAACCAATTAAACTAGGACTAAACCACTCAAAAATCACCCAAAAACCGACCAGTTAGACCCAAAATTGACCTAGAAGCGCCCAAGGGCACGCCTGAAGGACACCCAGCCGGACCGAGCAGCTCCGGCTGGCTCGGGTGAATTCTGCCCATCTGGCCGGAGCTGGCAGCGGTCCGGCCATAGGTCTGGCCCGAACTTCAAAACCCGATTTCTCCCTCTTCCGGACTTCGAATTCACTCCGGTTTGATCCTATTCGACCGTAAAACAGCAAATTACAATAATATAACAAATAAATGCTAACTAAACTCATAATAGTGGAGAATTAGACAAAAAAACCATCAGAAAACCATAAACGAATCACAAAAGACTCACATACATTTGATATGCAAAATAAACTCATATATATATATACACGACAATATACCATTATACAATCAATAAACTCATTACACACCCACTTGTCATTTATCAATTTAAAACCCAATTACATACAAATGTAGCTTGCAAACTAAATGCACAAAATATGCTCATTATCCACTGACCAACATGAACTTCTATTGCAATGCACGTAAACTTCGATCTTCAACCTGAAAAATTATGCCAAGGGGTGAGCTGACAACTCAATAAGCATTTAATCACTTAACCAGGAATATATTAAGCCAAAACTACCAAACATATAAACAACACATACTTCATGTAAGAAATCTACATCCAAGATCAATTTTCTCCATTTGAACACATCCAAGAGCAACCAAGGCAATTCTCAAACAAAGCAATTCTCAACCAAATCATCATCACAAGCCATCAACAAATCTCAAATCACAACAATCATTTCACATCAAGGTCG
>CANYLF012600021.1:0-11223 GCA_948193215.1 Bocquillonia castaneifolia
GGTACCGTAGCTCTTCTTAATCAGTCTTCATACCCGTAATGTGATGTTTGGTAACCACAATCTCATACTAGTAAGCCCACTGCATAGCCATAGTGAAGTCATCTATACTTAGAAAAAAAACAGAAAAAGGAATTGCTAATGGAGGCGAAACTAATGAACTATTTCCAAAATAGGAAACTACAAAAGATACCACTCTATGAACCCTCTACTTCTTCTTCCCCCACATGGTGTTGAATCATACCTAGTCCTTATTTAATAGAGAGGGAGCCGTAGATTGGGAGCTGTCAGTAACACCTACATCATTGGCAGATGTAGGCCGGCTATGAGTGTAAGAAGAAGAGGCCATCATCTCCTCACTTCTCACCTAAATGAAACAATACATATTAGATGCAATTATTGAACATATTAGATGCAATGTGTGTGTGTGTGTACTTATATTAGCATTTTGAGATCTTTGAACAATTAAAGTCTTGTTATCATGGCCTTTGGTGCACGTGTAGCGGAATAATCAAGATATAGTAGGCTTCTTGCTCTCATTTTTGAGTTTGAAAAAAGTATATAAGTAGTTAATAGGCAATTAATAGAAGAACATCTAATAGAGTTTCTTATGTAAATTGGATAACTCCCTAATTACTTAAGACCAATCTTACATTTTAAACATAGTTATGTAATATGACACAAGCAAACCACAATAGATAGGACCACATTACTTTAAATATACATCAAATCTGACCCTAAATCATATAAACACTATGCATGATTCACATAAACAATTACGCAATAATGAAAATAATGTATAAGTTATGAAATGTTTTGAACTCCCACTCGTGCTCAAGTATGGATATATGTGCAAGTAGAAAAGCTAGTCCTTAGTCCACTAGACTCTTTATAATGTTTGATGCTTTACTGCTTGCATAACCCCTTGTACTGATTAAAGTCTTACTGTCATTGTCAATCTTGCTATACATCATGTAGAAAACTAGTATCTCGCTTCTTCTTCTACTGCCATGCCTTCCAAACATCCAATAGTGGGTTGAAAACTCTACAAACAATCAGAAGTGATTAAAGCAGTTCAAAATATCAGTAACGACAATAAAATCAGGCATCATCTTCATGTATAATTTATCAACTTGTTTATGAAAACAAAGTTAAGGGAAAGGGAATTTCCACATCAATAGCTCTTTCCCAAGTTTTTTTCAAATGAAAAGAAATTTAAACAAATTCTTCCTTAAAATTGTTTTCAAACTCGTATTTTGATTTCCATTACTCCATGGGATTGTTAACTAAGTTTTTTAAATGAATTGCAAACTTTTTCTTCTCAAAGTGATTTACACATTATTTTGATCCAAATAAAGAAAAATTCCAGAGATTCCTAATTTCATTTGAAAACTCAAATTCAAATAATAATGGGAGTTTAAGATGGTTTCTATTGTTAAGATGCCTTCATTGCCACTTCTAAATTCTCTCAAAAAGGATGGTTTTATAAACATTGAAATCTTTCTAAACCTCGAGAATACTACCAAACTATTTTGCAAATCATAAACTTTATCACCTTTTAACACATTTTTTTTACGAATGCATGGGGGACAATCAACAATTTTATTTAGAGTTCAATACACACTTTTCTCCATCTAGCTCAATAAGGAAAAATCCTTTCTAAACCAAAACCATAAACTGAGTAAACTTTAAAACCACTATAAACTTTTCAAACCATTATAATATTGAGACTACTAGTAAGCTATCTTGAACTATCAGCATATTTCTCATTTCTTGTTGTGACAATATGAGTATTAAGAGAACTTATAGTTTTTTTCAAAAGGTATGAAATATTGTTTTTTGATGCATACATTTCAAACCATTCAAAAAGAAAAATATGTAATTTATTTTTAAGAACGGAATCATAAAACTTTTCCTAAATTTGTTTTCTAATATCCATAAATGTTTTTTAAAACACCACATTCTTTTCTTATAGTTGTGAGGAGCATAAAAATTTGTTTAACATTTTTTTATTAACTTCAAAATCTTTTTCCAAAATATTAAGTTCATTAACATTTTCAGTTATGGGGGAAACAATTGGTGAAGTTGGAGATGATGTTTCAATGTTCGACTAGAGGTTTGACCATAAATAACTTGACTAGTGTAGACATGGTGAGGAATAATTTTACCATAATTTAAATCTCTTAATATAGAACTGGGCAGATATCAGAAGTTGAATACCCAGGGGTTGTCTAGACATGAATTCTTCTCCTATGTTGAAGGTTTGTAGAATGAGAATCTTCATCATCAACTAATTGTTTATATGGTTGGTTGATACTAAAACAAAGTTTAGAATTCCTACCTATTCAGTAGTACCACTAGATGAAGATCCATAAAAAAGCATAGAACTAGAGGCTCTCCTGTCAAAGGTGAGCTTGACTCTACCATTTAGGTATTGGATGATCTTATCTATCTAGGTGTTTAGAACAGGTTGAGCAGAGGGTTTAGGCTTGACAGCTCCTTCAAGGATCCATTCATTAGGAAGTGTTATATCCTTCTATTGAATGTACTTAGGAAGTGTTACGGTGGACTCTGTAGATCACACACACACACACACACACAGTGATATATATATATATATATATATAGATAGATAGATAGATACATACATACATACATATATAGATAGATAGATAGATAGATAGATACATACATACATACATATACACACAAAGTGATATATATATGTGTATATATATATATGTGTGTGTGTGTGTGTGTGTGTGTGTATATATATATATATGTATACATATGTGTGTGTGTGTGTTGCCTAAATCGGGTTCACCATAGATCCCTATCATATATCTCACCTCCCTTAAATTTGGAAACAATTTCTTGTGAGAATGGTTCATATAAACCTAGTCTAGATTAGAAAAATCAATACATACACACGCATACACACAAAAGACCGGTACTTAGGGGGGGGGGGGGGTTGGGGGTGGGGGTGGGGGTGGGCGCCCGTTTCCCTTACCGATCAGAAGTCCTATGAAAAAGGTATCCCTCAGCCCTGGGCCCCCCCCTTAGGGTAGCAGCTTTGCCCCCTATGCCTTCTATCTCCCCGTCTTTCCTTTGCTATCCCCCTTCTTATGTTTGTGGCGCTACAACTTTCTTTGGCCTCCGTTTTCCTTTTCTAGGATTTTCGAGAACAAAATAACATTGGGCTATCTTCCCACATGCATCTTACTTTTTATGTTTGGTCTCATATATGAACCCCACTATTAGGGGTGTTCGCGGTTTGGGTTAGTGCGGTTTACTCCTAATATTCAATCGAACCCATTACTTGTGGTTCATGGTTTTTTCAAACCAACCCAATCCATGGATTATATAAAACCAACCAAACCAACCATAAAATAGCAGTTTTGGATTGGACGGTTTTACAGTTTGTATTAAAATAATTCTTATAATTTTCTAATTGATATTTTAATATATTGAAATACTATTTTTTTATAGGTATATTGAAATATTATTATTAGGTACGTATATAAAGAACATATTCTTATGTGTACCAAAGTGTTGAGAAATTATTAAAAATACATATTAAGAACATGAATAATGTGGTAGCTAATAATTGACTAAATTTTTTTTAATATTTGATAAAAAGAAATAAAAATTATGGTGGTAAATGTGAAAAAAAATATGTTCTTATTGCTTCTTTAATTAGAGTTGTATATGTGTGTGTAGCGGGTTGGATCGGTTTGGTTTGCGGTTTTACATTCCAACATTCAATCTAACCCATAAATAGCGGTTTGAAAAAAAATACAAACCAATCCAATCCACCAACTTCAATAAATCATAATTTTAGTTGCAGGTTGGATTGGATTAGTTTAAATTTACGGGTTGGACGGTTTTTAAACAGCCCTACCCACTAGCCCAAAAATAAATAAGTAAATAAATAAAACAATTAAACCTATAAGAGTCCAAATTAGCTTAAGGTGTTTAGACCCTTATCTTGCAATGAAAGAGTAAAAACATGGCCCAATGCTGGTAAGTTTCTCTTGGCCAACACCTCCTACCAACATCTACGATTAAAAGAAACAAAACTATTGAATTAACTCCTACTCCTCGTAACAAAAATACAAGAAATGAATTTCTAAATCCTAATTTGCCCGATTCTTCCTCCCCTTTTCATACATTTCGACAATTCCTAATTAATTCTTATTTAAATACATCAAATCAATTAGTTCAACTCAAATTAAAAATTCTCCTGAGTGAAGTAATTTGTTTATTCTTTTAATTTTTATACAAGTATGTTAATTTTTTTTCCATTTGTATCAAAATTGCTCGAGAATTTAAATTAAATATTGGTGAGTTAAGTAAATGAGTTTTTTTTTTGATAATTTAAGTAAATGAATTATTGATAGTAATAGTTATGGATTTAAACTTTAAATTAATTTGTGGATTTTGAATATGTATATTTATTACTTGGTAGATTTATTTATTTTTTACTTTGTGAAATTAGTTGGGTGATTAAAAGTTAATATGAAACTTGTTAGTGGATAATGATGATGATTGATAAATAATTTGTTAATTTGTAGTTTTGAATTGATAATAATTATATTAATTTCTTTATTGTTTTAAATAAATAAAGTATTGATGATGGAATTTTATAAATTAACTTATATGATTGTTTATAATGAAACTTTATTATGAAATGATTTTTTTTATTACTATAACGTTTGAGAATTAATTAATCGATTAATTTTTCTAATCATTAGATAATTGTAAAGTAAAATTCTTAGGAGTTTTTTTTAAGATTGTACCTAAAACCTTTAATTCAAGTATCGAATCATCTTTTAAAGCAAGTAATAGTATATAAAAGATAAATCATATAGAATTTAATTATGATGAACTTTTCATCGGTCATAATCTTTGAAAGCCTATTGAGAGTTACAATGTATCAATTATAGATCAAGTTAGAAGGGAGTACTTTGTTGAAAAGTCTGTGTTAATTAAGGGAGTACCTTTTATTGAATGTGTTCATATATTTCAGTTATTTTTTTTTATTTTAATTTAGTTGCCTAGAGTAAAATTCCTAGTTCGACATTCCTATCGTATTCAAATGGAAAAACTTTTTCTGTTCACTATTTAACACCTAAAAAAAATATTTTTCAGGAGCAAATGAAGGCCTAAAAGTTTTATAAGTTTTCAAACTTTTATTCTCTCTACTGGGAAAATATTATGGATGGATTATCAATTGTCAAAAGTAATATACTAACCGATTAAAATATTTTGAAAAGTTAGGACTATAAACACTTGCCACACGAATTCCTAAAACAAAAAAAATACTTTCCACACGATGTACCGGGTTGAGTTCATTTAAACCAAACTTGGCCAAACTTTGACATAGAGATCAGCTTTTGCCCAAATAAGGACACGCTAATTAATAAAAAATAATTAGTATTAATAAAAAAAAAAAAGAAGGACACGCTACGGTTGAATTTATAAAAATATAAAAATACTATATAGATTAATTTGATTCAAATAACAAGGGAAAACGATCACGAATTATTATTATTTTTAAATAGTTATCATTTATACTCGTAATTTTATTTTAACATGTCATTTGATATGTTATCTTAAATCTTGAATCTATTATACTTGTAATATTAAAATAATTTTTAAATGTAGTTATTTATATATTTTCAATTTCAAAAAATTATATTTGAAATAATCATTTTTATTTAAAATTATATACGTACTATGATTTCTTTATAACACTAATTAATTTTTTGAACATGTAAAAACCTACTTAATTTTATTAATTAGTTTGTCCTGGTCCTAAATATAAATTTATAAATAAGAAAAAAAGAAATCAGATGTACATGTTTAAATCAAAAAAAAAAGGTGTACTTGTTTTTACAATATTTTTACTAAAATAACAAAACTTTCATATATTAATAATAATGCGAATTGAATCGTGAAAAATTAAACAAAAACTCTTGTCTTCACAAGTGAGCCATTTTCTTTTCGGATTAGCTATGTATGTAGCTACTAATTGTATTGTATTCGTGGCCGCTAAACCATTTATCACTGGGGAAAGTATCTATCCAGTCGTTGACTTAAATTCATTGAATTCACCAAATGGATAACTTTGATTGGGCTCTAAACAAGTTTTTCTTTGTTTTCTAAATTCTAAGGCCAACCTTCTTACAATCATTTTTAGCTTGGAAATGAAATTAGAAAACGTGAAGTTTGTCCTGGTGACTTGCATCTGCCTTCGATTGCGCCACTAAATGCCAAGTTGATTATACTACTCCACTTCTTTCCACTTAATTGTCATTTTATGACATTTTAGACCTTCTAAATTGAGAATGCTTAGTTATTTATTTATTTTTTTGAGTCATGCTTGGTGTATTTTACGGAAATATAAAGTAATGTTAATGTACAACACTTGCCATTTTTTTTTATAATTTCTTTTTATTTTTTAAAGTGACCCTATTAACTATGAAAATAAAAGTCTCTGATTGACTCAAGTGGCAAAACTACTTATATCAACTTAAGATGGGAGTGCTCGGTCATGAGTTTGATCCAACTACTCGTTGGTACCTCAAATAGTCCTATAGTATATCCACGTGGTTGTTTCTGTGAAGGCACTCGACATGAGAAAGTGGATTAGTTTCTGAATCAAAGGCCTAAAGGGATACCACTGAGGCATCACCACCTGTTAAAAAAATAATTCTAATAATTTTATTAAGAGGTGTGTGGTTGTTAAAGGGACAATCAATTACTTTGCAAATTTGACACTGACAGACAGTTGTGTAGCACTTGAAATTCAAGAATTTCCTGTCTTTCTTCTAAACCCAATTAGCATCCCACAAGTAAAATTGTTTTCTTGTTGGAAATGCAGATTATTGCTAAGGATTTCCCAAGTGCCAAATGCCATTATTATTCCTCCCGTTCAATATACATCCTTCTAGTCTCTTCATCTCTTTGTATAATCTTTCTTCTTATATCAATTTTTCTAGTTGGCTTTTCAAATGTCACAGATGGAACTAGCTCATCATTAAAAAATGTTCAAACCCAAAAAAATCTTGGACAATTTGTTTTCGGAATTGCTTCAAGTAAGGAATCATGGCCAAAGAGGAAGAAGTACGTTAAGCTTTGGTGGAAACCACAGGAAATGCAAGGATGTGTTTTTGTTGATAATTTACCGGCACCAAATTCCGATTCGGATTCCGATATTTTAAATGATACTGCCTCTCTTCCTCCGGTTTGCATCTCTGAAGACACATCCAGATTCCGGTACACTTACAGAAACGGTCTCCGGTCAGCGATTCGGGTGGCTCGAGTAGTTTATGAAACAGTGAAGCTTAATTATCCTGATGTGAAGTGGTATGTTTTTGGGGATGATGACACAGTTTTTTTTCCTGAGAATTTGTTGAAAACTCTTTCCAAGTATGATGACAGGCTTTGGTACTACATAGGGTCTAATTCGGAGATTTATGAGCAGGGCAGAATTTTTGGGTTTGAAATGGGATTTGGAGGGGCAGGATTTGCTATTAGTTATCCTCTTGCCAAAGTTCTTGCTAAAGTTTTTGATTCTTGTATCCAACGATATCCACATCTCTATGGAAGTGATTCCAGGATCTTTTCTTGCTTGTCTGAGCTTGGTGTTGGATTGACTCATGAGCCTGGTTTCCATCAGGTAGAAATTCAATAAATATATAATAATTCGCTATTTAAATTTAATTTGTAGCTTCTTATTTTATTTTATATATGACTTTCTTTTGGAAGCCTTCTTCTAGGGTTTAGACTGCTATGCAATGCCTAGCTCGGCTGTTATAGAGTTTTAGCCAATTTAAAAATGTCACATGTCACTTTGAAAGAGCCATATGCTCATACTTTTCAGATTGACTAATATGATAAAATTTTAAAATTCTAAATAATTTGATAAATTATTGAAAGTTGTGGTTAAAAATTGTTAGGCATGTCATTAGTTGCATATAATATATCATTCATAACAGATGACACAACATCAATAACAGATAACACAACATCAATGATCCATATCATTTAAGTTAACTAAAATTGACATAAAAAGAAAAGATGCTGATTAAATTATCAAAATTTACATAATTAATTAAAATTGACAGTTCGATGAAAAATATATCTCAACAATATTATTTTCCTTAAAAATTACGTGTGGTTATTTATCCCTTGTTAAAAAAAAAAAACATGACTTAGCAATTTTTGCAGCAAAGAGATCACTTTTTCTATCAAGAAAAATACTTAATTTGCTAAAATTTTAACGTAGTTGGTACATTAACATACCTAACTTAAAATTCTGAAAATGCAAATTGTGAAATTTATTTTTGCTGTTATAAAATTTCCAGGTTGATGTAAGGGGCAATTTATTTGGGATATTGACATCCCATCCACTATCACCATTAGTATCCCTTCACCACATGGATAAAATAGATCCAATATTCCCCAACAAGACAATAATAGAATCACTATCACATCTCTTCAAGGCTGTGAACGTTGATTCTCAGAGAATTTTACAAAAAACAGTCTGCTACGATCGCTGGTTTTTTTGGACAATTTCAGTGGCTTGGGGCTATGCTGTTGAAGTCTATGGCAGGCATACATTTTTGCCTGATACTCTTCCTGTTCAAGCCACCTTTCAGCAATGGAAAAAAGGTTCACTTCTTTCTGGAACTTATACATTCAATACAAGAGACCCTCATCCTGATCCTTGCCAAAGACCCACAATTTTCTTTCTTGATCATTTTTCTTCAAGTAAGGATCTCATTGTTAGTCATTACAAGAAAAGTTACTTGAACTGCTCATTTGACATGGCTTCACCAAGAAAACTAGAAGAGATTAAGGTCTTTTCCCATAAGCTTGACCTTAGTAAAAAGCAGGTATTATTAATTTATGATCTTTAAAAACACATTACTTCAAATTATAAGTCTCAATTTTTATTCCTTTTACTTCCTTAATTGGAAGAATTATGTGGATTGAGACATCTTTTTTTTTTTTTTTAAAATAATTAAGTGCCAAAATTGAACTTTTCTTTTTCATATTCCAGCTGCTGGCTCCAAGGCGTCAATGTTGTGATGTTTTACCATCTTCTGGTAGAAAAGTGATGGAAATTGCAATTAGAGAATGCGAGGAAGAAGAATTAATTTACATGCACGCATAGTTATGTTTCACATATAGGTTTAAAGGTCAATTTAGTTCCTGTACTTGTATGTAATGTCCGATTAGTTCAGATTTTTTCAATTTTGATTAATTTGCATATTAATTTATCAAAAATAATCAATTACACCTAATTTATTATCTTAGTCATCATAAATATTTCAAATTACTCCTAAATTTATCATTATTAATTATATAATTAATGTTAATATAATAAAAGAATAATTTATAAAAGAAAAAATAAAAATAAAATTAAAAATACTGCTACAAAATTGTAACTTCTTTTTATTGTCAATTGCAGTTTTAATTTAAATTTTAGTTGAAAATTCAACTTTTTATTTTTATTTATAATATAAGCATTATATATTCTTTATTTTATATTTACTTACTATTTAGAGCATTATTTTAAATTAAAAAATTGAATTTGGTAGAAATGTATTTATTAAAGAAAAAAATTGGGTGTAATTTAATAGTATTATTAACAAATTGATGTGGAATTTACTAAAATTAAAAAATATGAACTAATTGATTATTGCATGCAAATTGAACTTTAAAAGCCTTCACTGATATGTACCATAGCATTGAAGCACACCTATCTTGACAGGTGCGGCCTCTTGATTAGCCGAAAGGGTCTAAAACTATGTTAATCCTCAGCCGCAACCACATATTTATGGCATTTGTCAAATATATTTAAGACTTAAGATTCTGATAAAATAATTTTCGAACCCAATTAAATATATTTAATTGATAACTAAGTTTTGTTTAAAAATCTGATTGATAAAATAAAATTTTTTTTAATCACTTAATATATTTATATATGAATTATTCCATAATTAAAAACTATAAAAACATATACACAATTTCATAAAAAAAGGCTAATATTTTAATATAGCACGAACTTTAACCCATTTTTCAAATATAGTCCTAACTTTAAATCGTGTTACTTTATATTTAGTGTCAAATATAGCTAGACCATGTGTTTCATCTAACAATTCATCCTTATATTTTATTCTCTCTCCTAATTGGTAAGACACGCCATATAAAATTGATCAAATTTGAAACTAAACGAGAAGTTTGTAATATATTTGAAAATAATGTTAACATTTGGGATATATTTGATTTAAATCAATGTTTGGGCTATCTATACTAAACTATTATGCTTCAAAAAAAATTATATTATTAATTTATAATTGTTTGAATTGATAACTAAAAATTATTTTTCAAATTCACTATTATTAATTTATAATTTGTTGAATACATTTCATAGAAATACAGAAGAAGAATACTCCTCGAGTACTACGTAAAGAATGATAAATTTTGAATGTAGGATTACATTACAGCCAAATCGAGGTTAAAAAAACAAGTCTTTGACCTTTTGTTATCTCTAAGGAGACACTTGATCTCAACTTCTACAATTCAAAGCCTTCTGATAGTTGCTTTTCATAGATTCAAAGGGAGAGGTAACATGGTGCTGCTTTGGGCCTCACAATCTTGAAGAAACTTCACTGATAATATAATTCACATTTGTTTCTCTTCTCGAGATCCCATATTTGATTGTAACGAAAGTGACTTTCATACTCAATTAGGAGGTAATATTATATTTGTGCAGAGAATTTTCAAAGTCAATTTAGAACGTATCATAGTTACTAAAAGTTAATTTACATTATTGCATTTGTTACTCTCTTTCTACTAATGGATAAAAATTGCTTCTTTCGACATTCCATTCTAGTAATTCATAAGTTTTAATTTTATTGTCTTTTCCTAATAGGATTTTCTATTTTATCAATAATTCATATTATTTAAAAAGATACTCTCTTTTTTATTAGAAAAAAGTATAAAGCTTTTAGGTATTTCTTGGTTTGGAAAACTAAAACTTCTTGAAAACCTTCTCTGGAAGTTTACTTAAAACTATGGGGTAATTTAAAACCTCTCAATTAGTGGATTTTCATTTTTTTAATATGAACATATATTATATAAAATTATTGTATCCTTTAATTAATTAAAAAAAAAACACATTCTTCGGAGTGTTTTGTTAAGCTGCTGCTA
>CANYLF012600161.1:0-11149 GCA_948193215.1 Bocquillonia castaneifolia
CATAGAGCATCAAATTGACTTTGTTCCTGGCTCTGTTATTCCAAATAGACCAGCCTATAGAGTCAATCCAACCGAGACCAAGGAGCTTGAAAAGCAAGTGCAAGAGCTTATGAGCAAAGGTTTGGTAAGGGAAAGTTTGAGCCATGTGCTGTTCCTGTGATTTTGGTGCCAAAGAAAGATGGGTCTTGGCGAATGTTTGTAGATTGTCGTGCAATTAACAAAGTAACTGTTAAATATCATTTTCCTATCCTTAGATTAGATGATATGTTGGATGAATTGCATGGTAGTTCTATTTTCACTAAAATTGATCTTAAGAGTGGGTATCATCAAATTCGCATGAAATTAGGTTATGAGTGGAAAACTGCATTTAAAACTAAGTTTGGTTTGTATGAATGGTTAGTTATTCCATTTGGTTTGACTAATGCACCTAGACTTTCATGAGACTAATGAACCATGTTTTGCTTGCATGTATAGGTAGATTTGTTGTGGTTTATTTTGATGACATTCTTATATATAGTAAGTGTTTAGATGAGCATATTGAACATGTTAGATTACTTTTGATTGCATTGCGTGAAAATTCATTGTATGCTAACTTAGCTAAGTGTGATTTTTGCACACCTAAACTTGTGTTTTTAGGGTTTGTTGTGAGTGCAAAGGGGATTGAAGTATATGAGGAAAAGGTTAAGGCAATCAAGGATTGGCCTACACCTAAGAGTGCTAGTGAGGTTAGGAGTTTTCATGGACTTGCTAGTTTTTATTGGAGGTTTGTGAAAGACTTTAGTACATTAGCCGCCCCTTTGAATGAGTTAGTTAAAAAGGATGTGAAATTCCATTTGGGGGATTCACAAGATAGATAATTTAATTTGCTTAAGGAAAAACTTCTAGTCCAATTCTAGCTTTGCCTAACTTTGATAAAACTTTTGAACTTGATTGTGATGCTAATGGGATTGGAATAGGGGCTGTTTTAATGCAAGATGGGAGGCCTATAGCTTACTTTAGTGAGAAATTGAGTGGTGATAGTCTTAAGTACCCTACTTATGATAAAGAGCTATATTCACTTGTTAAAGCCTTAGATGTTTGGCAACATAATTTGCTTTCTAAAGAGTTTGTTATACATACTAATCATGAGTCTTTAAAGCATTTAAAAGGTCAAAAAAATTGAATAAAAGGCATGCTAAATGGAGTGAATTTATTGAGGCATTTCCATATGTGATTAAGTATAAGCAAGGTAAAGAAAATGTTGTTGCTGATGCATTATCCAGGAGATATTCTTTGCTTGCTAGTTTGGAGTCAAAATTACTTGGTTTTGAGCACATTAAAGATTTATATGCTAATGATCATGATTTTGGTTCTATTTATAATGCATGTGAACTTGGAGCTATTGATAAATATTATAAGCATGATGGCATTTTGTTTAAACATAAATGATTGTGCATTTCTCAATGTTCCATGCGTGACTTGTTGTTAAGGGAATCACATGAAGGAGGTTTGATGGGACACTTTGGTTTTCAAAAGACTTTGGGTGTTTTGCATGAACATTTTTATAGGCCTAAGATGAAACATGATGTAATTAGGTTATGTGCTAATTATGTTGTTTGTAAGAATGCTAAGTCTAGATTACAACCTAATGGGTTATATATGCCATTGCCTGTACCTAGTTCACCTTGGATTGATATTTCTATGGATTTTGTGCTAGGATTGTCTAGGTCTAGGCGTGGACATGATAGTGTGTTTATTATTGTTGAATGGTTTTCTAAGATAGCACATTTTATTGCATGTATGAAAACTGATGATGCACAACATGTGGCTGATTTGTTCTTTAGGGAGATAGTTCGTTTGCATGGTATGCTTAGGACTATTGTTAGTGATAGAGACACTAAGTTCTTAAGCTATTTTTGGAAGACTTTATGGGGGAAATTAGGAACTAAATTGTTGTTTTCTACTACATGTCACCCTCAAACTGATGGTCAAACTGAAGTAGTTAATAGAACTTTAGGTCAACTTTTGAGGACCATGGTGAAATGAAACCTAAGGAGTTGGGAAGATTCTTTGCCTCATGTAGAGTTTGCTTATAATCGTAGTGTGCATTCATCTACACATTTTTGTCCTTTTGAGATTGTTTATGGTTTTATTCCATTAAGTCCTTTAGATTTGGTTAATTTGCCTTTAAGTGAACAAATAAACCTTGATGGAGCTAAGAAGGCCAAATTTGTGTTGAAATTGCATGAACAGGTTCATGTTAATTTGGAGAGGCGCAATGAACAAATAGCCAAACAAAGGAACCTAGGGCTTAGGAGAGTTGTGTTTTGGGTCTATTTGAGGAAGGAAAGGTTTCCTAACCAAAGGAAATCAAAGTTGATGCCAAGGGGTGATGGACCATTCTAAGTCTTGGAGCGCATTAATAACAATGCATACAAAATAGACTTGCCTGGTAAGTATGGTGTAAGTGCTACTTTCAATATTGCTAATTTATCCCTTTATGATTTTGATGTAGGTTCTGATTCGAGGACGAATCCTTTCGAGGAAGGGGGGAATGATGCAACTAAGGATGGCACCATCCAAAACCCTAATGGCATGGATGATGGAGCTAATAGAGCTAAATTGAAGTCTAAGCTAAGGAATGGAAAGGATGTGGTAGCATATGAGCCACCATTAACTAGATTGCAAGCTAAGAGCCTTTATTAAGCTTTGTGATGCACTTATGTGGCAAGATCGACATTGGGAATCATGAAGATGACATTGGCTTGAAGATGGTTACAATGGTTGCATTTAAACAAGCTTAAAAGTGCAAGTTTGACAAAGTCAAAGTCAAAGTCAAAGTCAAAGTCAATGGTCAAAGGTCAACAAGTCAACACATTGACTTAGGACATAAGTTGTGGAGACATATTTTCATTAGGAGAAGCTTTGTCTTGGCTTAGGACAACCCTTTGTCTTGATTTAGGACATATGTTGTCTTGTCTTGAGTTATGTCTTAATTAGTTTCCTAATTTCATATGTCAAATATTCCCCAATCTCAATATCATCTGTTTGTATCACATGTGGTGGGTCAAAAATGTACTTCCTCAGCATAGAAACATGAAAGACCGGATGAATTATAGACAGCTCTGGTGGCAGGGCCAATTTGTAAGCCACATCACCAACTCTAGCCTTGATTTCATATGGTCCCACATATCTAAGAGCCAATTTATCCATCTTACCAAATCTCATTGATAATCGATTGCTATTCTTGTTTATTTGTTGGTTTTAAGTGCAATATCTTTGCCACTTGAGTTGATTTCACACTTATTTATTCAAATTTTGTTATTTTTGAGTGTTAGGATCATATGGAGTCGAATTGGAGTGAATTCGGGGTCAGAACGGTCACGAAAAGTAAGATTTTTCTCATGGTCGGCACCTGGCCAGTTCTGGTGAAATTTCAGAGAAAACAGACAAGATTTCTGGGGCTAGCAAGCTCCTGGCCGGCACCCTGACCAGCACCTGGTCGGCACTACCAGAAAAAGCACCAGAAATTTATGACTAGCCGGCAGCGATGCCCAGTCGGCCAGCCTTTATAATACACAGGATTCTTGTTTTTTTAGGGTTTTTGGGTATTTTTCAGATGTACTCTATATATAACCTTATTAGACTTATTTTAGGGGTTACGCTACATTTAGTTTAAGTTATTTTGAAGAGAAAACTCCTAAGAACACTCTTTTCTCAAAATCAAAGGTGGATTTGCAAGAGATTTGTGAAGATTCAAGCTTTGTTTATTCTTCCTAAGACTAAGTTTTTCTTCCTTTGTATCTATTATGTTTATTTTAGCTTTATTATTGATTGTTATGAATTATTATTTGGTTTTTACAATGATTATGAACTAAACCCCCTACTAGAGTGATGGATGAAATCTAGTAGGGGAGTAATTCGATTGACAATGTTTGGATCTCTATGTTAATATAGTTTTTCATTGTTTCTTCATTCAATTCAATTTTCAAGTGCTTTATCAACATATTTCTTAATTGGCCACCTATATCTATGTTTGTTAGGGTTTATGATTAATCGATGGATTATTGTAACCTGAATTGAAAATTAAGCTTGTTTAGATGTTAATACGGATATGACAATTAACCTAAACCTGATTTAAAGATTTGCTTCTTGGTTTGATTGTTAATCAGTGTGCATTGATGGTTAGCATAGTTGATTGATTCAAATACGTTTTTATACCTCGATAGAGGATTAAAACACTTTTGGAAAGTCTTTCTTGAATGAATTTACATTGTTAATTGAGTTGCTTCCTCTAGATGAAATCCTGAACTCTAGTGCTTGTTTTATTGGTGGATTCTTAATCTTAATTGTTTTTGTTATTGCGTTTAATTACTTGTTTGTGGTTTCTTGTTTGATTTAGCTTTAAAATGATTTCAAAATCAACTCAAGAGTATTCGATTTATTTTATTGTCAATTTTGCTTACAATCGAAAGATTTCAACGATTGTCCCTGCGGATTCGACCTCATACTCCGAGTATATACTATAACTATTCCGTACACTTACGGGAGTTATCAAGTTTTTGGCGCCATTGCTGGGGACAACCGAATGTTATTTTTCGATTACGTATTGTATATTTATTCTTTTACTTTTAGTTGCAGAAATTTGGATTTCTGTTGGTTTTTCAGGTAGTGCATGATAACTCGAAATCAATCAAAGAAATTTGATTCATTAGAGCTAGAACCTTTGAATCCTGAGATCGAACGCACGTGCCGAGCTAATCATTCAGCAACTCATCAAAAGAAGTTAGCTAGTGGAATCAAAGAAAAAGTAGAATTATTTGAGATGAGTTAACTAAGGAATCCAGCTGATCCACAATTCGGGTTGCCGTTATACCCACCTGATGGACATGTTGAAGATATCAATGATGATGATGAGGACTTTATCAACAACAATGGTGGTAACAATGGTGCTAATGGTAACAATGGAAGAAATACTGCTACCAATGGAGCTACTAATCCACTTATTGGAGTAGTCATTGATTCACTACTTACCATTGTTAATGTTCAACATTCTCCACAACAAGATGCATGGCAACCCGGGTTTAATCCACCGCAAGGAAATCCATGAGTTCCACCATAAGGGAATGGTGATAATAGGGCTTTTCTTCGTGATATTCAATGCCCTATTAATAGTACATCCCCTTCATGCATTATTTTGGGTGTTGCTGCTAGGAATTATGACTTGAAAACTCTTCAATTCAACATGATTCCACACTTTCATGGTTTGCCATCAGAGGATGCATTAGCTCCCTTTGAATGGTGATCCAGAACTTGAGCTACGGATGAGATGCATTCCTCTAGCATTGAAGGATAGAGCTAAATTTTGGTTCATGAACTTGCCTGAAGGTTCTATGCGGACTTGGGATGATTTCTTCAAGAAGTTCATCACAAAATACTATTCACAAGGCAAGACTATGGAGCTGCTAACCAAGATCAGCACTTTATGTCAAAATGATGGTGAACTTTTCCATGAAGCTTGGGATAGATTCCAAGGCTATCTGACTCAATGTCCACATCACCAATACCCCACTAATCTTTTGGTAACATTCTTTTATGATGGATTGAGTGATAATGGATAGAACTTAGCAGACATTCATGTATTGGTATGGGTGAGAAGACTTCTAAAGAGATGTGGGAAATCTTCGAGATGCTCACTACTAACTCACAAATGAAAGCTGGTAGGAATAGGAGGAATCGTTCTAGTGATTAGTCATCTTATGAAGTGCTCAATCATGTGGCTGATATCACTAAGCATGTGAAAATGTTGTTGGCTAGAGAGCCAAGTCAACCTAATCCTCCTACAAAAGAAGCTTGCTACTTTTATGGTCAACTTGGGCATGCATCTGCTCATTACACTTATGATGGAAATCAGAATGGAGAGGAGTCAAATTATGTGGGTAACTATGGGAACCGTCAACCTAGGAACGATCCGTATTCCAATACTTATAATCCAGGATGGCGCAACCACCCTAACTTTGCTTGGAAGGATTCACATCAGCCTAGTCAACCTCGACAAGGAGCTCCTGGATTCCTACCAAGACCACCATATCAACCTCCACATCAACAAGTGCCGCCTCAACAACAAGCGCAACAACCTCCTCAACAACAAGCTAAGCCTTCTTTTGAAGATATGGTGCTCAAATACATGGTGAATCAAGACACTATTATGAAGCAACAAGGAGTTACCATTCAAAATCTTGAGCGACAAGCTGGACAACTAGCTAAGCAATTGCAAGACAGACCTCAAGGTGCTTTGCCTAGCAATACGATTTTAAATCCTAAGGAGATGGCAATGGCTATTCAATTGAGGAGTGGCAAGGCGTTAGATGAGCCATATGTAGCAAAGCAAGGTGACAAGGAGGAAGAATTGGAGCCACCTAAAGAGGGTGACAAGGAGCCAAGCGTGCAAGTGGAGCAACCTCAGGAGAATGAACCAATTACTACTCCTGTTGTACCACCAATTCCTTTTCCCCAAAGGCTAAAGAAAAGGAAGGATGAGGAGAATTTCAACAAATTCTTAGAGATGTTCAAGAAGATTCAAATCAACATCCATTTCACTGAAGCCATTGCTCAAATACCTTCATATGCAAAATATTTGAAGGAAATTTTGAGTAAGAAGAAAAAGTTGGAGGAGAAAGCTACTATAGCTTTTACTGAAGAATGCAGTGCCATAATTTAGAATCATTCCATGGTACCTACAAAGATGAAAGATCCAGGGAGTTTTACGATTCCATGCAATATTGGTTCTTTCACTATTGATAAGTGTTTATGTGATTTAGGTGCTAGCATTAATTTGATGCCTTTGTCTTTATTTAAGAGTTTGGAGATTGGTGATTTGAAGCCGACAAGGGTGTCATTGCAACTTTCTGATAGATAAGTGAAATATCCTGAAGGAATCATTGAGGATGTTCTTGTTAAAGTCGGTAACTTTTACTTTCCCGTTGATTTCTTGGTTATGGGTATTCGTGAGAATATAGATGTACCTATTATTCTAGGATGTCCATTCTTAGCTACTGCTTGTGCTTTAATTGATGTGAAAAATGGCAAATTAACTTTGTAATTAGGTGATGCTAAGGAAGAATTTGATGTTTTGAAAGTTGTTAGACATTTTGATTCCATAGAGGATTTAGATGCGTGTTTTATGGTTGATATGATTGATCCTTTATTGGAATTATAATGTGCTAAGGAATTATCTAATGATCATCTAGAAAATTATTTACAGTTGAGTTCTGACATGCACGATGATGATAAGGAGGTTAAGGCTCAAGCTCAATACCTAGAAGGGCGAGGATTTGTTCGTAGGGAGAGGTTTGAGCCTCTTGATCAACCTCCTAAGGAGGATAAACCTACAACACCTTCCAAGCCAGAACTTGCACCTTTGCCTTCTCATTTGAAGTATTTGTTTCTAGATAAGGAAGAGACTTTGCCAATCATTATGTGGTCTGATTTGACAAAGGTTAAGGAGTAGAAAGTTATCGAGCTTCTATGGAAGTACCCCAAGGTACTTGCTCGATCTTTGGGGGATATAAGAGGCATCAATCCAGCCTTTTATACTCATAAAATTCTTAGGGAGCTAGATCACAAACTGACCGTTCAACCACAAAGATGCCACAATCCAAACATGAAGGAGGTGGTCAAGGCTGAGGTGATTAAGTTGCTTGATGCTGGAATCATTTATGCCATTTTCTGATAGCAAGTGGGTTAGTCCGGTGCAAGTGGTTCCAAAGAAGGGAGGCATGACAGTGGCTACCAATAAGAAGAATGAGGTGATTGCCATACAAACAGTCAATGATTAGCGTGTATGCATTGACTACAGGAAGCTCAATTCGGCAACTCACAAGGACCACTTTCCTCTACCTTCATTGATCAAATGTTGGAGCGTCTTGCAGGTTATAAATTCTATTATTTCTTGGATGGCTATTCGGGTTATAACCAAATCCCCATTGACCCATCTGATCAAGAGAAGACTAAATTTACATGTCCTTATGGCAGATTCGCATTTCAGCACATGCCATTTGGATTATGTAATGCCCCCGTGACTTTTCAAAGGTGTATGATGACTATCTTCTTCGATATGGTCGAAGACATTATCAAAATCTTCATGGATGACTTTAGTGTTTTTGGTAACTCTTTTGATGCTTGTTTGGTGAATTTAGAGAAGGTTCTAGCTCGATGCGAGGAAGCTAACTTGGCATTGAATTAGAAGAAATGTCACTTTATGGTCGTGAGGCTATAGTCTTGGGGTACAAGATTTCTGAAAAGGGTATTGAGGTTGATCATGCAAAGATTGAAGCAATTGAGAAGCTTCCCATTCCTACATCCATCAAGGATATTAGAAGCTTTCTTGGACTTGCGAGTTTCTATAGAAGATTCATTAAGGATTTCTCTAAGATTACTCGTCCCTTGTGTGCCTTATTGGGAAAGGATGTTCCTTTCAAGATGGATGATGATTGTGTCAAAGCTTTTAAGAGATTGAAGAAGGAGCTAGTTTCGGCGCCTATCATTACTTCACCAAATTAGGATTTACCATTCGAGTTGATGTGTGATGCTAGTGACTACGCCGTAGGAGCCGTGTTGGGACAATGCAAAGAAGGGAAGTTGCATGTTATTTATTATGCGAGCAAGTTACTTAATGATGCTCAAATAAATTATGCAACTACTGAAAAGGAATTGTTAGCTGTTGTCTTTGCTTTTGATAAATTTTAATTTTATCTTGTAGGATCTAAAACAACTATTTTCACTGACCATTCGGCTTTGAAGTATTTGCTAGCAAAGAAGGATGCCAAGCCGCTATTGATTAGGTGGATCGTGTTACTACAAGAATTTGATTTGGAAATCAAGGACAAGAAGGGAATAGAGAACACGGTGGTGGATCACTTGTCAAGGATGCATTCAGAAAGGGAAGTAACTTTACCCATTAATGAATTATTTCCTAATGAGTCATTGTGGAATTTTAATAAGGTTGATTGGCCTTGGTATGCTGATATTGTCAACTATTTGTGTTCTAATACCTTGCCTCATAATTACACTTCGTAGCAAAAGAAGCGCTTCTTCACTTCTTTGAAAGACTTTTGGTGGGATGATCCCTTGTTATTCAAGAGGTGTCCAAATGGCATTATCCGACGCTCCAGAAGTTGAGGTTCCAAGTGTCATTCAACATTGCCATTCTGAACCGACCGGTGGACATCATAGCGCAGAATGCACGGTTGCAAAGATTCTACAATATGGATTCTATTGGCCAACTATGTTCAAGGATACAAGAGCTTTTGTTGCCACTTGTGATCAATGTCAATGAACGGGTAACATCAGGAAGAAGTAAAAGATGTTGCAAAAGCCGATCTTGAAGGTCGAGATTTTTGATGTATGGGGGCTTGATTTCATGGGTCTATTTCCATCTTCATTTGGAAACCAATACATTCTTGTGGTAGTTGATTATGTGTCCAAATGGGTGGAATCTATTGCTCTTTCGACCAAAAAGGGAAAAGCTGTAGTGAGGTTTGTTAAGAAAAACATCTTCTTTAGGTTTGGAGTTCCTAGAGTGATTTTGAGTGACAATGGAGTTCACTTCCAAGATCACCAATTTTGAGCCTTTTTGGAGAAATGTGGATGCAAATTCAAGACAGGAACACCCTATCATCCGCAATCTAGTGGCCAAGTCAAAGTTTCAAATAGGGAGATCAAGCAAATCTTGTAGAAGACGGTTAATTCTTCATGCAAGGATTGGTCATTAAAGCTTGATGATGCCTTATGGGCATATCACACCGCCTTTAAGACACCAATTGGTATGTCTCCATATCGTCTTATCTATGGCAAAGCGTGTCATTTGCCCGTTGAGTTGGAGCATCGTGCATTTTGGGCGATCAAAAAGTTAAACTTTGACTTGAAAACGGCGGGTGAAAGGAGGTTGTTTGATTTTGCAGAGTTGGATGAAATTCACCGTGAATCTTATGATAGTGCTCACCTTTACAAGGAGAGAACTAAGGCATGGCATGATAAGAATGTGATTAGGAAAGACTTTCATGTTGGGCAACAAGTTTTCCTTTTTAACTCAAGGTACAAGCTCTTTCTAAAGAAATTGCGTTCTAGGTGGTCCGGGCTTTTCAAAGTCATAAAGGTGTTAGGAAATGGTGCGGTTGAGGTTATTGGCAATGAACAACGTCTGTTCACGGTCAATGGACAACGTTTGAAAGCATACTACGCCATCCCAACCTTCTTTGCAAGCAATTGAAGCATCACTACGTCTAGCTCTAGATGTTAAACAAAGCCCTAGAGGGGAGGATAACCCACATTTTTACTTTTCCTATCTTTTATTTACTTTGTTCATATTTTGAATTCCTTTAATTTTATAGTGTAATATTAATTAAGTAGTTTATTTGTTTTGGTTGTATTTTTTTTATATTTTCAAATTTTGAAAAAAAATTTTTGAAATTCTTTTTATTTTTACCGCAATATTTTTTAATATTATTTGTTTTTGTTTTATTTTTATAGGGATTTCTAAGGACCCAAGGATATTATGGGAATTTTGGGAAAAAAGCTTCAATAAAAGGGAAGTTCCTAACTCTATATGGATTTGTGTTTAATTGTTTTTCCTAGTGATAAAAGGAGTTGCTTATATGATTAGTTGTTTTGCTTTTTTGATAAGTTAAGCTTTTCCTTGCATTACTAGGATTAGGTTTTCCTAGAGTTGTAGGATTTGGGTTTTGATGCCTATAAATAGAGAATTAGAGAGCTATTTTCTTCATTCTACATAAAAATTTCTTGCACATTATTTTCTTTGTTTATCTTTGTCATCATGGTTAGAAAGGGTTCTTCTTCCTCCTTGCCTAGAACCTTGCATTCTCCATACCCACATGGAAAACCAATGCCTACTCCACTCCATCAACCCCCAACTCTTCCCTATGCTAAAACTTTAGCACACAGGATCGCCATTAGAGAATGGCATCGCGCTTTCCATGAACCACATAAAGAATTTTTGAGCTTCGAAAAAATTGTGGAATTAGAGCGCCATGAAAGGATGCAAGCACACCTTGAGAATACTAAGAGGGAACTTCAAAAATTTGTTAGGAAACCTAGAGGGCAAACTCTATTGCCTAAGGTGCCTTATAGCAAGCTCATGGTTGAAGGTTTA
>CANYLF012601128.1:0-13797 GCA_948193215.1 Bocquillonia castaneifolia
AGTGCCCCGAGAGCCTTTGGCATCCCGACTGGGGTTATCACGCCCGAATATACCATTTCACATTTACCGAATCATAACATGCCTGATTCCCGATCAACATCATGTGCACATGATCCTGGTGCCGCCCACCAGGAAGCTCATTCCACTTACCTTCTCTGTTCCTCCATTAAAGCAATCAAATCCAATAGTACCATATCTAATTTAAATATATAAATATTTCCAACATATATGCATATCCATAAATAATTCAACAAAATAATTAATATATAAAATATTAATCACATTTTGATATGTATAAAATTACTGTAATAAAAATATAAGGGATGCATGCAATTAAACAAAATAAAAATGATATAACTCACAGAATTGTCGATCACACAGCGTCCTACTATTTCAGAGCAGGTTCGTTACCAGCCTGATGATCTATATAAATTAACATAATAATTTTATCAGAAACAATACAAGGATATCCTAAAATAAGATTTAGAATCCTATTACGACACCAGAAATTTAATTCTTACCTCGACACGTTTATCGAGATAAATCTACCAAAAATTTAACATCTCCCCTATAATACGGATATCTCTCCACCGAAGTGGAGCCCATATCTGCAAACAAACACACTTCTAAAACCAATACCACATACCGGGCCTGCCAAACTACCCAAATTTTCCATCACAGTATCACAACAATAAAAAAATATAACATTTTCTATACATAATTATATTAAACTTATCGCACCACTTAACTCATCAAATAATATTCATTTAAAGTCTACCAAATTTAATTATGAACATATTTATCAGTCCGATAATTATACCGTCTTAACTAGGCTTTTAATTCGATTAATTAATTAACCGGCATATATTAACCGAATTATTTCCAATTCAATCCCAATAATACTTATTTAACATCCTAATAATAATTTTAAAGTCCAAAATTTCAATTAAATACATAACACAGATTTTCGAGACTTCCAAAGACTGCGTTTTAACTTCCGGGATTTTTAATTTAAAATCTACACATCGTATGTCAATCTGACTTTTACAAAAGTTGTTCAAAATAATTTATAGTATTTTTTAAAAATATTTTGGGACCCGTCCGGAGTGGGGCCCATCAGACCACCGTCCACGGTGGCCGTGAAATTTTTCAGCCACCGCGGGAGGCGGCGGATTGCCTCCAAACTTTCCAAATCTCTTCATCAGGCTGCAAGGAGTCCAGAAATCACCTCGGATCATCCAAAGGAGCTCCAGACCATCGGGATTGGACCGAAGAAAGTGTCGACGCCGACGAACTCGTCTCCTCCGATCACGGCCATTCCGGCCTCCTCCAAAGGTTTTTCGGCCCTCTGAGTTTGATTTTGATATTTTCGGGGCTTAAAATCGACTGGAGATAGCTGTTCCACCAAGGCCTAAAGTCACCGGATTTTTGAAGCTCCGATCTGTCCTCCACAGTCCACTACAGGTCACGAAACTGGTATGTAGTTGTAGGTTTCTTCGAGTACTATGATTTAGTCTCTTGAATCGCCTGATTTAGTGACCGGACGGTGATGAACGGAGCCGGTGAAGTTTCAGGTGCTTCAGTGATGTCTATAGAGAATTCTGGGTACTCAACTGGATGTTTGGCTGAAGTTTATGTCATTCAATTTAGTCCAATAGCAGATGGGGGTATATAAACTGAAGTTTTCTGTTTTCAATTTAGTCCTTTTCTTCAATTACTTCCTATTCCGAACTCGGATTGACCCCAAATTTTACACACGAGTTCATATAATGTTTTAACACTTTCATGTAGAAAATTATATTAAAATAACATCCCAAACTATTACTTTTAATTTTTGAACATTAAATCCGTTTAATTTAATACCGAATCTATTAATTAAATTCTGGAAAAGTAAATTTATTTCCGAACTTAACTAAATAATCCCAAATTAAAATAAATTAATCCGAAGAAAATTAATAGCAAAACTCACGGGTATTACGTACAGATAGTAAAAACTTTAAGGAAAAGTCTCGAGTCTGAGCCCCGCTTTTACTGGGAGATGACAAGGGACTCATATAGGCCACAGCTGGACGTTGACTATCTCACAGTGGATTAATTTGATCCTAAAGACTCAGGATACCACTATAGATAGTATTTATAAAAAAAAATGAAAAATATTTATAATATCACAAAATAATTATAAATCAGTTAATGTCTAATATTTATAATCTTCAACAAATTATCATAATCTGAGGATTATTTCAAATAACTTGTAATCTTTTAAACAAATGTTCAACTAAATGTCATCTCAGATAAATTAATTACTTCTGTCATCGGTGATCATCTTTAGTTGCCAAGTCATTGCTTCTCAAGAAGAATTGCTTCGCAAGAAGAAAGCATCATTGCTTAGAATAGTCGCTCAGTCAGAGTTTGATCACAATCACCCAAATGGTGGAAAAAGATTTACATCAAATTTAGGCGGCATTATGTTTATTTTTGCATAACTTATAATTTAAAAACAAGTTTTTTTTTTTGAGCAGGTAATTTAAAAACAAGATATGTGTCAGTATTGAAAATAAACAGTAGATATTAAAGAACGTTGTACAATGGAAATGATGATCTTTGTTGCATATACTTATAAATGACATGTTTGACTTCGATTTAAGACAATCCATATATTGGTAACATCCATTGAATTTATATTTGACACATTCCAAATATAAACCAGTCAATTCCAAATTATTCATCCAAATATAACCGTCTGATTCCAAATTACTGGAAAAAAAATTCCGTGGCTAAATGTATCAAAGAAGTGACACAATACTATTTTTTTTTTAACCCAATTAAGATTTTAAGTTCAAATTTTTAATATATATATATATCTTAAGTTGGATAAAAAAACTATTGCGACGTTTATAATTTTATCTGACTTAAATTAGTTAATCAAAATTTAATAAACTCTAGATACAGAATAATATTACATATAAAAAATAAACACAATATCCAAAAAACCTGTGAGGCAGAATTTCCCAAATATTTTCAAAAAAATAATGTGAATTAAAATATGGGGATGAGCAGGGCTTGGAGAAGTGATAATCCAATACAAATGCTCTCCACACAAGTCTCAAATTTCCATGAAACAGATTTGGCTACAAATGCCCACCTTGAAAAACTAATCCTTTTTATTTGATCCCCACCATATTTGTCATTTTCTTCCAATTTTTAATTAAAATATTATTACACATACTACGTTTGTATTTTAGTATCACTTGCCATCTTTGACGCTCGTGTTTCATTACTGCATTATATGCACCCTCTTATCCCATTACTTCTTTCCATTTTCATTCTCTCCCATTGGTAGAGTTGAGTCCAGCCCAAAGGTCTGTTCTTTTACTTATTTATTTATTTTGTTTATTTATCGTTTCCTTTCTTTTGCTTCACTTCAGTGCCATTTACTTTCTGGGTTCTTCACCCTGTTGCTGTTGAGTTTCATTGGTGTGATTTTCATCATCATTTGAAGGTGAAATTTTAGTTTCTTTAATCTCTGTGGAAAAGGGTTTTGAATTCTTTGTTTGAGTTGCTTGTTATTACTTGTGTTGTTAATTGATGCTTTCTTTAAAAGGGTGCAACCTTATAACAACTCTGTGTCGTTTAGTTGTTTGAATTGAGGTTTTGCTGTCTGTGTATAATGAATATTATTTAATTTCATGAGCTTATGACATATCGGTGGTTATGAAATTTGAACATATATCTCTGCAATAGAAGAACAGGACAAGTTGAAGAATTCTGCTTCTTTAGTTATTATAGGATTTCTGAATCTTGCATGAGTTTTTGGATAACGAAATTCTTTTTTCCTTTATAATAAGAGGTAACTGGGTTCTCAAGTGTTTGTATTGATAGAATGGCTTCAACAAGATTTTTCAACTTTCTTTCATGGATATTCAGATAGTACCTCTCTTACCGATGTATTGTGTATTTCAGCGTTTAAAAAGACACTTTTGACTTTGGAGTGTTTTTCAGGAATCTCACGTGTTTGATATTTTTGAGAAATCTATTGGTTGTGAAATCAAAATGATTCTAATAATCACCCTTTGAATCGCTTCAGAATATTTTGGTGAAGAGGAATTAATCAATTTGGAAAGATGGAGATAACCAATGTTATGGAATATGAAGAAATTGCTCGGCAGAAGTTGCCAAAGATGGTTTTTGACTACTATGCATCAGGTGCAGAGGACCAGTGGACTCTCAAGGAGAACCGCAATGCATTCTCTAGAATTCTGTAAGTTCATTTACTCCCACTCCATTTATAAGCTGTTCCTGTGTTTCCCCTTATCTCAGAGATAATCAGCGGCCATATGTTTACTTTGTCTTCATCTGTTTTCTTCAATAAATCTTTCTGCTGTCAAATTCAGCATTACTTTAGCTTTATAGAGTGCTCAATTTTGCATGGTCTTATCTGATTGTCTGTTCTTAAAATAGGTTTCGTCCCCGCATTCTTATTGATGTGAGCAAGATTGACATGACAACATCTGTCTTGGGATTCAAGATTTCAATGCCAATCATGATTGCTCCAACAGCCATGCAGAAAATGGCCCACCCTGAAGGTATATGCGCAACTTGACACACTTTTGTTCTTTTCATGGAATTGATTCCAAGTTTCAAGCAAATGACCATTGAATGATTAGATAGTATGCTTATATCCTGATGATAACAAATTCCTTTAAAGTTCTCTTCCCTTTGATTCTTTATCTGTCTCTTCCATAAGTAGCTTCTGGATGTGAAAAGGAATTATATTTTAATGGTTGAGAGAATGACTGCTTCTGACTCTGTAATTTATATTTCAATGCAGGAGAGTATGCAACAGCAAGGGCTGCTTCAGCAGCTGGCACAATTATGGTTTGATTCTGTTACTTCATATTTTATAAATTTGAACTTGCATCTCTGTCTTAAAAGAAATTGTCTTTGCTTTCAGATTTTGTTAGTAAATTGCAGAAGCCAGCTTGGCTTGTGGCTGTCGATGTAAAAGCAATTCATACTTACTCTACCTGGTTAAATCATTCTTGTTTTCTTCTTTCAGACTTTATCTTCTTGGGCCACTTCCAGTGTTGAGGAGGTTGCTTCGACAGGACCTGGAATTCGCTTTTTCCAGCTCTATGTGAGTGGCAAATTATTATATGATTGCTGTTGTTAAAATTCAGCTTGAGCATTATGACTTGTGATATCAATACATTTGTTTATTGAGCAAATCCTAATTATTCACAGTACACAACTCAGAGCCATCTTCACAAAATTTAAGAAGTTCTCTAAGATTGTTATTATGCATTATAGCAATCTTCTATGATTGACATTATTATCTAATTTTTAACAAAAATAAAATTTAACCCTTTTTTTGTAATTTAATTGATTCAGTAATGAATTTTCTGGTAACATAAATATAAATTAAGTTAACTGATTTATCATCTTTGAGATCTGCTGACTTAGGATGTCCCCAGTTCGTAATCAGATATGGGTACAATTTATTTCTGATTGCATTTTGTTTATCGTTATTCTCAACCCCTTCTCTGTTTTCTATCATTCAGGTGTACAGGGACAGGAATGTGGTCGCTCAGCTTGTAAGAAGAGCTGAAAGGGCTGGTTTCAAGGCAATTGCCCTCACTGTGGATACTCCAAGACTTGGCCGAAGAGAAGCTGATATTAAGAACAGGTGAACATCAATTTAAATGTGAATAAAAGAAATAAAAGTTTTCCAAATTCTCTTGGTAATCAGGCTCAATATTTGATTTGGTTAATAAGTTTGCTTATCTAAAAAGTGCGAAGATGTAACTATATTTAGTTTGCAATTGGATAAGAAATGTATGATCCTTAAATTCATTTCGTGACAGATTTGTTCTGCCACCATTTTTGACTTTGAAGAACTTTGAGGGATTGGATCTTGGAAAAATGGATGAGGTACAATGAACTAATTTCAGGATGCTATTTTCTGTGTTTATATTGCTTTTGTTGTCTTGATTGTAACTAGATTGACCTTGCAGAGCAATGACTCTGGACTAGCATCATATGTTGCTGGCCAAATTGACCGAACTCTGAGCTGGAAGGTAAACTTCCCTCAATTGATTTTTCAAGTTCTTGAGCCCTAAATTTGGATGACCTTTTGGTAAATGTCTTTTGGTCGTTTTGACAGGATGTCAAGTGGCTTCAGACAATCACATCACTGCCAATCCTGGTGAAGGGTGTGCTGACAGCTGAGGATGGTAAGAATGCCGTTCTTCCACCACCTAGTGAGAGAGAGAGTGAGGAAAAGGAAAGAAAAGAGAAGGGAACAATTTGTTTGTATATTCCTTAGAACGTGTTAATGCATTAATGGGATTCTTAACATTCGACTGATGCACTTCCTATTCACTGATGCACTTCCTACTATTCTCCCCCTTTTGCTGTCAATGCAGCAAGGCTGGCCGTCCAGAATGGAGCTGCTGGAATCATTGTCTCCAATCATGGAGCTCGCCAGCTTGATTATGTTCCTGCAACTATTATGGCATTGGAAGAGGTACGAGTTTGGTGCTTTTGACTTATCATAATTCATGTACATTTCAATTTTAAGTCTTATCTTTTTGACACATAACGCATAAACGCACAGGTTGTAAAAGCTGCACAAGGCCGAGTTCCAGTTTTCCTTGACGGTGGAGTTCGCCGTGGAACAGATGTTTTCAAGGCATTGGCACTAGGAGCATCTGGAATATTTGTAAGCACATCATACACTATAAGAAGTGATTACTTATTAATTTAGACATAGTCCTAATTCCTATTAACTTGGAAAAGAAAAGAAAAGGAACTAGCAATCTTTTTATTTTTCAGTCATTCTGGTAGTTGTATAATATAATTAACTTGGAAATGAGGGGTAAAAATACTTAAAGATGGTTGAATCTTGTAGTTTCCTGCTTTTAAATTGAACTTGTTTGATACATTCCGTTATTTCAGATTGGAAGGCCAGTTGTGTTCTCATTGGCTGCTGAAGGTGAAGCTGGTATTAGGAAAGTACTTGCAATGCTTCGTGATGAGTTCGAGCTAACAATGGCATTAAGTGGCTGCCGCTCACTCAGGGAAATTACTCGCAACCACATTGTTACCGACTGGGATCCTCCTCGCCATGTCGTCCCTGCCAGGTTATAAGGGAGAAGGAGAAGTTCTGAGAGACTTTCATTAGAGTCGCAAATATCAAATTGAAGGTTTGATCAAATATTTGGAAGAAATTTGAACTTTTGTAATAACAATCAGTAGTATTTCTATGAATGGCCACTGCTTTCGTTGTATATTCTTTTGCCAAACTAGGGCATCATTACCTTAATGCTTGTCCACAATCCTTGGGTTTCACTGGTCTGCATGGTTCTGCTTTTAAATTGTAGAATGGAGTTTAATATACTATTTGGATCACATAGCTAAAAGGCTATAATAGCAGAAAGTACATCAAACATACAGTTGAATGTCAAAATTATAATTGAAACCAACACTTTCCTTTTGAAGGAGGTTTTCAAAACCTGTGATGCGTTATGCATAGCGTATTTAGTAAACATCATTTTCCTCTATGGACAACATTCCATTCGGATTATCTTGAAAATGTAGGCAACAAGTATCATAGGGAACGCTGCAATTTCTGTCAATTCATCACTACACGATCTTGTAAGGGTCAGCATGCTTATGATCAGAACAGTTTGCAGTTTCATGCCATATAGTAGAGAGGGTTCCCTTTTCTTTCTTTCTTTTTTTTTTTTTTTTATAGAAAAGATATAATTTTATTATAAATAAAATGAGATCACAAGAGTTGCAGAAAAGAATAAAACCACACTCTAAACTTAAGACTTTTATATCATAATAGAATTAAAACTATTAGAATGAAGTTTGTAGTTCAATGAGCTCCTGCTTTTACCGAGTAATCCGCAACAGATATTTTGGCAACATTCTTTCTAATTCAGCTATCTTCTTTAAAGAAAGGTAGCAGAGAACTCTGTGCACTATGGTCATCCCAAGACAACTCATTCCACCATTTCTTGCTTCCCCTGATGTGTTTCAGGGAGGGCAAATTGTCGATTGAGAAAGGCAGTTTCTTTAGCTTTCCACATTCCAAAACATCAACTGATTCCAGGCAATTACAGAGACATATTTTCTCAGAAATGCTCTTCAATTCAGGTAATGCTGATAAGTATAGCCGACGTAGCCTCGAAAGTGACACGCTAGGCAAAGCGTTGCCATTGTCTGCATTTGTTCTGTCGCCATCATAAATTATCCCTTCTATCGAATGAGAATTCCATACCTCAAGTTCTTCAATTTTTTGGAGGCTCTGCAACAGACCAATTGGGAAAACATATTTAAGCCTATTGCAGCTGTGGATCTCCAGAGTTTTCAATTGAGCAAAGGCTCCAGCTGCTCCAATGCCACTGCATATAGCCTTTAGGTCATGTAGCTTCCTTAGGACCAATCTTTCGAGTCTTGGAAAAGAATTCTCATCTGCCACTGTGATGTACTCCAATCCTCTGCAACTGGAGACATAACATTCCTTTAAGTGGACCAGGTTTGATATACTAGACAGTTTCGACAGAACACCAATATCAAAACAACCATCCAGTGCCAATTGCTGAGTGCTGTATGGAAACAAGATCACAGCCTTGAATTTCTACAGTACAAGCACCATTTGCAACAGGAAAAAAACCGGGCAAATGCCCGGTACCAATATGGTAACTCTTCAGGGATTGCCAGTGTCTAGAACTCACATAGCCATTGAAGCTGTAAGAATCTTCGAAACAGAGACCAAGACTGCTCAATTGTGTCAGGCTTGTGACTTCTTCAAAATTTGCTTTCTTATCTTGCAAACTCAATGTCCATCGATATCCACTTTTAAACATTGATAGGTTTTCTAAACGAGACAGTTTCGGTATGATGCCAGTAGGAAATACAAGTGATTCCTCTGTGTAAGAGAGGTCGAGACGCCTGAGATTTACCAGGTCTTCAATACCATGAGGCAATTTTTCTATCAAGGTATATGAAAGGTCCAGAACTCTCGGCTCCTTGAGCATTGACAGAGAAGGAAGGCTTTCAAGGTCACAAAAGCGCAGAAGGAGTGCTCGGAGATTCTTCAAGTGCGAAATGGATTCTGGCATTGATTTAATATGACACCTAGAAAAGTTGAGAAGTTTCAGATTATGCATATTCACAAAGAAAGAATCTGGGATATTTGAGAGAGGGTTCTGTTGCAGGAACAAAGTAGATAGATTTTTGGTATTAGGATTATCTGGAAGAATCATAATGTTATTTTTCATCAAGGAAACCCTTTGAACATCCTCTATGCAAGTCCTTGGGAAAATCCTCAATCCTTGGCCTGCTTTTACTAAAAACCTAGGACCATCCATTGTCATTTTAATTGCCAAGTCCCTTAATAAATCATGCATTTTCACCCGCCCTGTTCCTAGTACTCTCTAGCATGCAGGCATCTTTGAGTTCCTGAAGCACTGCATGTCCTTTGTTTATCTCGCTTTCCCTATCTCCAACTTCATCTATAAATCCCTCTGCCATCCAGCACTCCACTAGTTCATCAACATCAATCTCATAATTGTCAGGAAACAATGCACAATACAGGAAACAAGCGCGAAGCCTATCATTTCTCAGGTGATTATAGCTAAATCTTAAATGTGCAAAGACATTTTCTTCCATGCCTTCAATTTCCGCTCTTGAAGTTTTTAATTCTTCCACTGCATCCTTCCAAACTCTCTCATTATCAATCTTTCTCATGGCTTGCAAGCGGCAAATAGCCACATTCTTCAGGAATCTGCCTTACAACAGCTTCTATTTCAGAAGACAAGATCGTATCTTGACCCACTTTATCAGAGAATAAATCCCATGCCTCTTCTTTAGAGAGAACATCTACTTTGATATCCCTGTGAGTTTCCATTCATCGGCAAACTTCCATCAGTCTAGTGGTAACTACTAACTTACAGCCATTCTCTCTGGTAGGCTGTGGAATCCCCACTTCCTCTCTCAAGAATGAGTGCAAATTTTTTTTCTAGCAAGAAGATGCCCGAACAATATGGATGACCTACTAGTGATCTCATTATAATCTGAGAGGTCCGCATTAAGTGCACTTGCTATATCAGCTTGCAGTTTCTCCAGGCTGAAAATTTTCGACACAGTAACCCAAATGACACTGTCAAAACTCGGGTCTTGATTCAGTAAATTGTTCACATGCATCATAACAGTGGTTTTTCCAACACCACCCATCCTGTATATACCTATCTTACAAATATTTGGATCCATTAAGCATCTCAGAATTTCCTGAGAAACCTTGTGGGGTGTTATTTTGCCAACAATTGCCGATGTTGGCATTTTCTTTCTAGTTTCTGGCAGCAGATCAACAAACAAGCCATTTGGAAAAGTTCCCTTTCTTTGAAGCTCATTTACTTCATCAATCTTTTTGGCTAGAAGCTTGCTTAATTTGTACCTTGAATAGAAATTAGGTAAACAACCTTTCATACATCTCTCCCTAACACGAATATCATGTTCTATGCTACCCAGTTCATTTCTCACCTTCTCCACATGATTAAGCCAGACCTCTGCCTCACTTTTCAGCTTCTTGTTTGGGTGCATCATGCCTCTGTCAATATCCATTTTGATATCATTTTCTTGACCGACTAATTCTTCCATCTTGCCATGAATTACCTGTCCAAGCTGCCGAAAATTTTTCGAAGCAGAGAATACTCTTGAAAGGGATCCCCATAACAAGTCCACAGCTCCTAATAGAGTGGCAACTACATCCATTGTCACTGCACGATGTGCAACTAAAAATAAACCTAAACGCAAATGAAACATTAACCACCATTTCAAACTAATTAATTAATACATCACAATAAAAAAACCTAATGCAACTCTTGAACAGTAAGTCAATTCTAATGATCTGTAATTATCAAGCTGGGTAATAAAAGTATAGGAAATTGATGGATTTGGGTTATCCACGTGGGTATCTACTCGCTACTTCCGGTCTCAATGCCTGACTCGCGGGTCACAAGTGTTGTCTGGCGGGTCTCTGCAACACAAACAACAGGTTAGAATACGTCGGGACTGGGGTCCGATGCTTAAGTCAGTGAATAGTATCAGAAAATAGATAATAGAAGGGTTTAGGGTTTTAGAAGAATAGAATTACCCCACATATCCTTGTACTATTCTTTATATAGTATGTTCAAGGAATCTAGGGTTTTTGAAGCACTTGTTAGATTTCTTACAAGTGTTCCCTTGGTCTCCCATTCCATTAGTGTTCTACAAAGATGTCATTTTTCTGTTATATGATATTGGGTTTAATTCTAACCCAATATCTACTACTCTATCAGAAATGTTGTAATCCGATAATTATTCAATTATTTAAACTTTTTAAATTTTAATCAATTCATTTATTTCTCATAACTATTCACGTCGCAGATCTAACAAAAACACTGACTGACATAAGGTTTCCAATTCAGTTCAAGTTTTCATGCAAAAAGTTCAGGTCACTCACACCAGAAATTAATTAGTTAATTAACTATATATGGCTATGATTATGAACCCTATTTTATTAAAGTTTAAACTGAGGAACCAAAGAAATAGAAAGGAGAAATAATAATAATAATAATAATAATAATAATAATAATTACCTCAAATTACATTACAGGCAGAGAAAGCAATCTTCTTGTCATTCTCGTCGACTCTTTGCCACAAAATACCAGTTTACGGCCGTTAGTAGAATAGAGCATTTTAGCATGCACCAATATAGTAGCTTCCATTTTTATTTTTTAATTAATTCATTAATTATTATGGAAATTTCTTGTAAATTTCTCATTAGGCAATAGGCCATCACCAAAATCAAATAATCTGGTATATGAACAAACAGTCAAACATACAACTGACCTAACGACTTGTAGCATGAAGGTCGGCACCCTTTTTTTTTTTGAAATAAAAAAATGAATTTTTCAGCTAAAAGAATTGACCTCATTTGACAAAAACAAATTATTTATTGCTTTTCGTACTTTAATTTAATTTTATTTGTATTACACTGTAAAATGAAATTACTTTTAATATTTCAAAAATAATATTTAAAAAAACTCACTATTCTCCCGTAAATTTGAAAATGAAATTTTAACTCTATTATCTATTAAGAAAAAAATTAAAGTTCTCTTAAAAAAATTAAGTTAACTATGTTCGAATCTGCATTTAGCTAGTATAAAATTTGATAAATTATAAATGGCCAAATTGCAAATAAAAACATGTACTTTTAACTTTTTGTAAGTTATATCCAATTATTTAAGGTTTAACACTATTTAACCTTTACTTTATAACTTTTGTCTAATATAGGATTCCAGTCAGAAAAATTTTAAATTAGTGACTGATTTTGCTGACGTGTCATCGCCAGATTCTCTATCGTAAAAAAGGCGATGAGTCAGCAAAAATTAAACTGACTAATCACCCTTAGAAAACGACGTCGTTTACATTAACTTAAGGCATTAACAACAAAATCTCAAAATACACATTCTCCTCCATTAACAAGAACCGTAATCTTCTTTTTGGTCAACCTCCATGCGATTTTGAAAGTAATAGTGTGATTTTGCTCGTCCTTTATTTGTTAATGGAGTAGAAGGTGTATTTTGGGTTTTGTTACTTATATCATAAGTTAATGAAAACGGCGTTATTTTCTAAGGGTGATTAATCAGCTTAATTTTTGCCGACTCATCGCCTCTCTTTAATGATAAGGAATCCAGTGATGACACGTTAGTAAAATCAGCCACTAATTTCAAATCTTTCTAACCGGATGTAGTACCTAGGATTTTTCCGGATAATTAATTTCTAATTCAGAAAATGTTTTATTAAGTTTAATACCTTAAAATTTAAAAAGGGTAGTTTGGGAAATTATTTTAATTTAATTTTATGGTCATAAGTGATAAATAATTATATGAACTTGAGGTAAAAATTTGAGACTAAACCGAGTTCGGAATAGTGAGTAATTGTGATTTTGGACTAAACTGTAAAAAGTAAACTTCAGTAACTGCAAAAAAATAAACTTTAGTTCTATATATAGGCTGTTTCTACGGAGGACCTGATTGAAAATCAGAAACTTTAGAAAAGTTATCAGATCAGTCTCTAACTCTCTGAACGCATCCACTGTAGCACCGAATCGTATTCCGACCACCTCTATTAACCACTATATATCAAAACAAAGCCCATGAAGTCCTCTATCAATTGGTACCATCAATTTAAAATTTCACTGGTGATTTAAAAAGAAACGACGATCACAAGTTTGGGTTACTATATGCCTCCATGGTTCAGGCATCTCCGGTGTTCGTTGGTCCAAATTGACTTAGGTGAATTGCAGATCATCAAAAATAATTGGGATTAGAAACTGGAATCAACCAAATCGGTGCCGGAATCCTGCAAATCGGAGAGAGGAAGGATTTCGCCAATGGTAAACGTTTTGGCTTCGGTTTGCAAATTTTTAGAGGTTTCTAAAAATTATTTCGAACAACTTTTGTGAAGACACTATAATTAAATTATGTGTAGTTTGTAAATTAAAAATCCCGAAAGATAAAATGCGATGTATGAAAATTCTAGAAATGCGTGTTTAGGATTTAATTAATATGTTCGAACTTCCTATATGTTATAAGCATGATGATTAAGTAATTATAAATCCGAATTGGAATTAATACGACTAAGTTAGATGGTTAATTCGGATAACACGTGTTCGGAGTATAAACCAAGTTAGGATTGTTTGTAAGGAGAAAGATTAATTTATGGATTATGTTGAATAAATATGTA
>CANYLF012601612.1:0-10320 GCA_948193215.1 Bocquillonia castaneifolia
AATATTTATACAAAGGAATCTTTTACTTATCATAAATCATTCAATTATTCATTTTTACTAAATTTTTTTATTTATTATTTACCTATAGAGTTATTTTTTAAAATCTTTTTAATTATGAATTTGTATTTAACTATTTTTAGATTTAATCTTTGGATAATATGTTCTTGCTGCCCAAGCAGCAAAAACTTCCTATGTACAACCACTAGCCTGTAACATTTAGAAGTGACTTGTTCTAATAAAAATTTAATCGTTATTACCTAGACTAAAAAATTAATCTCACAGAACAAAAATATCCTTATTTTTTTAACGTATCTTTTCTTTTTTAAAAATAATTTTAATTAATAATTAATGAGCAAATGATTTGTTTAGCAAGAAATAGATTAAGCTCAATGCTAAAATATTTTGTAGGATTGTGTTTGATAATCAAGTACTATTAATTTTATAAGTTATCTATTTAATTTTTTTTATAAAATTATTTCCAACATAAAATACGACAATATTACAACATATAACATAAATACAACTTTCCAAAACTATAGACAGTAAATAGAGAAATTTTACTTCATTTGACTCAAAATTTATTGTAGGAGGCAGCAAGAATATATTTTCTTATTTTTTTTAGGGATATAATTATAGAATTGAGAATGATTGTATCTATTTCCAAGGAATTTGGATATTGGAAATTGTCCTGTATTACAAGATTTTTTTTTCCTTTTTTGAGTTCACCTTATATTTTTAATTAATGTCTTGTTAATCATATTGTTTTGAGTCAAGCTTCTTGTTAATTATTCATGCAATAAAAACTAGAAAATAATTAGATACGGTTCTCTTTTTTTTAATAATTTGGTAAGGATATGTCTTAAACTTGAGACCTTCACCCCTTATCCACATGGGTAGTATCAATCTATTCAGCATGGATTGATAGCTCCTTCTCTTTTTAATTAATGAATTATATTTGATTATTTCGTTCATGCATGAGTTTGGAGTTCAAGTATTTGATAGTTGTTGTTTTTAAATTAATTGCTATGCACAAAAAAAATATAATCATTGACATCCAATTAATATAACAGTATAAATCGGTAGTTTCATGGAAGAATATCTATTTAGTGATATTGGTTCATTTAATATGAGATCATAATGATAATCTATTTAATTATGTAATCTAATTAAAATGGATCTTTATGTAAAATTTTATTTCCTATGAAAGCGAAGAAATATAAATAAATAAAATGATTTGACTTATATAATTAAAGGGTGATTATGTCCATTTATAAAATTTTGTTCTACCTATATAAAATCTTGGAAATAGCGCCACCCATTTATCCATTTATTATTGATAATCTATTTAATAAATTAATAAATAATTGATTTAACTAATTTTAACACTCTCTCTCTTAATAATGCAATTAGCAAAACATTCATGTGTGTGTATATGATGAAATGCTGGACTCACGGATTAACGATATTTCTTACGCTAAAAAGAATTTATGAATTATAAGAAATATAGCAAAAACCTAACAACAATGCATCAGATTTTCTTAGGGTTAAATTTTATAACAGAAATGGGATACAGTTAAGAGATGAAAAAAAATCTGATGCGTATGAGGATTAAATAGGCAACTTACCAATGGCATGTGTGATGTTTATCGCTCGCTCGGTGTAGTGTCCCCAAAAATTTCTTTTTGAAAGCAAAAGGAAGAGGTTTTATTGTACTACTTTGTATATATAAATATAATACATGCAGCCCTTGTTTCCTTTCATTTTCCTTCTCTTGGTAGGACTTTTCATCTGTTCCATTTCCTTCTCCCAGTAAGATTTTCACTTGTTACTAAATTAACTGATTACATTAGTATTATTTAATTCAGTAACATCTTAATTATATTTTACCAAGTAATTATTTATGAATGCATTTAACACCTTGATATTTTGTTTTATATCTCAGAAAAGCCAATCATATTCATATATTTTTGGATCTTATGATCTCCAGCATAATTCCCGTGTATTGTAACGAGTTATGCACGCGAAATGTATAGTTCTTCTTATATCCAAAAAAAAAAAAAAAGTTTAGTTCTAAAAGCAAATTTTACCCTGCTATTTAGGTGGCGTTTGGCATTGCGGTGGGAGAGGTAAAACGCAGGTTTAGGAGAAAAGGTTTTTATTTCAAGTGCTTGGTTAACACATAAAATGGAGTTTTAGGGATGAAAATGTGGTTTTGAGAAAAGCAATAAATTGCTGCTGAATCAAAACCACAGTTCTCAGACAGCAATTTTTAATTTTTTGATTCTAAAAATATCCTCATTAAATTCTGAAAATTGCAACTATACCACATATATTAATTTTCATGTATTTTTTTTCACGTGATCACCTTCTATCTTATCCATTTATTCTTAATTCTTACACAACCAAAAAAAATTCCTAAGTTACTGGATTCAAATTGCCTTCAAACAATTGGACCAATTTATTTCTTCAAATAATTTTTTTTATTCATGCTGTTTGTTCATGTATTTTTTTTTTAATTTTCATCGGATATATTTTTATTACATAAATTACTAAAATAGTTAACAAGTATTAAAAATAATTTTGTAGTTACTAATATAAATAAATGTGAAATTTACACTATATAAGTATTTGTCCTTTTCAGTCATTTTACTAAAAATAGGATTTTTACAATAACTTAACAAAACATATATATGTTTTTTTTTTCATTAAACAGCACTTCTTTGATTTTATTACCAAAGACATAAACTGCTTTCCCAACATCACTACAATAATGCCAAACAGACCCTTAAAGATTAGCTCATATTCCATTCTCATATGCCACAGCCTAATTTTCAGGGAAAAAAAATTGTGGCCGAATAGGCCCAATCTTGGCCTAACCTATGTGGAGAAGGCTAACAATCAACTGAGCCTTCTTTAGGAATGAGGAAATTACGCAGTATCTTACAAATACTTTTTTTTTTTTATCTTAAAAGTCAAAACACATTTCCGGGTCCTGTACTTTTATTTTTTTTTTTTGACATTGAATCCTTATACTTTTATTTTAATATATTGAATTCTTACACTTTTATTTTATTTGACATTAAGTCTATGTACTTTAATTTTTGTTCAGAATGGGTCCTTAAGGGACCCGATATCAATAAAAATAAAAGTATAGGCACTTAATGTCAAAAAAATAAAAGTACAAGAACTCAATGTCAATTTTAAAAGTAAATATTTTTTTAATTTCATATCAACACAATTTGAAACATAAAAATTCTAATGAAATTCATATATAATTATTTAAATTTTACAATGTGTTTTGACATTTGTATATTCATTCAAAAATTATAAAAATAGCTATGAAATATCTTTTTTCATAAATATAAGTTTAGAAATAAAGATATATGTCCAATATTTAAAATTATGAAAATAATTTGAAAGTATTTTAGAGATCTTTAAGGTTGAAAATGAAATGAGAACATTAAACCATCATATAAAAAAAGTGTCAATATATCATAAAATATTGAAGTAAAAATGTACTAGCATAGATAATTTAAATGGATATAAAAAATGAGTTCAAAATTACTTGTATTATAATCGGTTGATTTTAAAATTATAACTATTATGTATGATTATATCATTATGTTTATTTTAACAAGATAAAACTCTAATAATGTAAAAACACATTAAAAACTTATGATATAAAATTATCATAATAAGTTGGATATAAGTATTTTAAATAAATCATTGCTAACTCATTAATTTTTAGAATAATATAAGTTGAAGATTATTTTATAAGAAAAGAGGTATTATGATCATGATTAACAAAAATATGAATAAAGAAACTCTAACTGAAATTAAAAAATATTTAATTTTTAAAAATTTAGTATATTATTTTAGTATTGAGATTGAGTCCTTATACTTTTATTTGAAAGAATAAGTCATTGTACTTTTATTTGATTGATTGAGTTAATGTACTTTTATTTTTGTTCACATTTAGTCCCTTGAAGGACCGAATCTAAATAAAAATAAAAGTACAAGGACTTAATGTCAAATAAAATAAAAGTACAAGGATTCAATCTATCAAAATAAAAGTATAAGGACTCAATGTAAAAAAAATAAAAGCACAGGAACCCAAAAATATGTTTTTTTTCATTTTAAAAGTACCTTTTGACTTTTTTATGGTAAAAATATATTTTGACTGTAATTTTAAACTATTTTAGTAGATTTCTTTTCAATAAACACAAATAAGTTTTTTTTTTTGAATTGAAACACACATAAATTAAAAACCACATTTCTCTTCAAAAAAAATATTCTCTTTCTACTTTCCATATATTTTAATTTCTTTTACTTTTTCAATTTTTTATAATCTGTAATTTTATTCCTTTAAATTTAGCTTTTATTTTTTTAACTTAAAATTTATGGACGATTTTACCCTTGTGACAGCAAACCATCCCTCTTTTACTATCTTATCATTGACGTTATTATGAGTTTTAAGCTTGCAAGAGACGTCTCTGCCCACAGATATCAAGTTATCAACGCCAATTTCCTCCGATTTTTCATATCCGATATTCTCATTTTGTCTGAGGTTAGTTCTTTGAAATTCATCTTTAGAATATCTGAATACTTAATCTATTTAGCTTTTAATGTTGTCTTCTATGATTTTTTTTGGATATTTTGTTCGTAAATTGTGTATTATGAAACTCTTAATAAGGAAACTATAAATGCCTTTGTTTTGTGTTATTGATTTGTATTTTTTATACTTTACTAGTTAAAAATGAATTGTATGTTAACTGGTGACTAACATGTTATTAATAGCACTGTAGGAAGCTTTATGGTGCTTATGGTAGTGGTTTTGCATTTATGATGAAACGATTAAAGTTGTTATTGTTTTTAGGGTGAAATACTATTGCACCCTGAGGTAAAAGCTATTATACTAGCGTACCCCCCACATTTATATATTATCACTTTACCCGCTGTACTATTATGCCGTTACACTATAAATACCTTCTGTTAGTTTGTAAAGCTTAAAAACTGTCAATCCATTTTATCATAGTCAAATGTTAAATAATATTTAAAAGTACCCAAAATACCCCAGCCCCGATCTGAACCAACAACCATCCAAATTTTGCTTCAATTTTAACAAAGTACCGACCAAGAGCAATTTGATGGTATAGAAGCTCGACATTTTTTTGAATATGTTATGCCCATACAGTTTGCAAGTTTCTTATTCAAATATTCAATCATTTTCTTGATCTTTTGGATTTCATTATTATTAATCCTCCTAATTTGCCACAGCAAGCTTTGAAAAAAAAAAACCATTTTGAAAAAAAATACCATCTCCTCAAGCAAGCATTCCAACATTTGTTTCTTCCTTGTCACCCACTTAAGTCTTGATACCAACACCTAGCTCCACCGTCATTCCACCTACCGCCGGCACTAGTGCTAATCCATTAACCATCTCCATCACCTCTCCTCCACCTCTAACTACCCCTTCTTCCTGACTCCAACATCTACTACCACCCTTCCCCACACTAAATAGCTCAAAAAAACCATTCGGTGTTGTTGATCTTTGTCACTCTCTTTTCATTTTCACTGAAGAGATTGATTTGTTTAATGGGTTTCTTTATTTTGACTGAAATTAATTTGTTTTTTGGTTTCTATAAGGCTTTGATGTTTATTGATCTGTGTTTCATTTTCACCCTCAAAACCCACATCAAAAATATCATCTTCACACCTGAATTTTGTAATGAAACACAAGAACAAAGAAACAAGAACTGAAAGTGAAGAAAAAAAAAAAGAAAAACACAAAGAACAGAGAAAGAAGAAAGAAAATCAAAGAGATGAGAGAAGAGAGGGTAACACTAAGGTTAAATTCATCATTTTATTTATTTTTTAACAGAAAATTTACCTAAAACTAACAGAAGGTATCTGCAGTTAACGGACAGTAAGTACAGGGGGCGTAAAGTGATAATTATATATAAATGTTAGGGGGGTACGCTGGTATAATAGCTTACACCTCAAGGGGGGGCAATCATATTTCACCCTTGTATTTATTGATAATGTAACTGATTTGAGTGGATCATCGAATTTGATGATTTGAAGGAGCTTGGCAGTGAGTTTGTTATCAAGGTTGCTGGGAAATATAGACAGGAAGGGAAGACATGTTGTCCAAGATGGAGACATAATATTCTTCAAGTTCAATGTGTTAGGGGTGAAAAGAAGTGATATATATCTATATTTGGTTATGAATTAGTTTACTGAAATTTTCTTACTACATGATATTATTAATCGATTTTGAAGTCATATCATTATGGCAGAAAAAAAAAATTAGTGAATTGGTACTTGACAGGTCCAGAATATGAATATTTAAAAAATCATATGAAAATCTTATGGCAACAACAATAAAAAAAATATTTCTAAAAAATCTAAACGGATTTCAAATTAAAAAAAATGAGACATTAAGAAAAATATAATTAAGAAAATAAGAGTTGTAATTTTAAAAAGTGTGAGTCATAAAATTTAATATTGAAGGACATATACATATCATAATTGATTTTTAAGGCACATTAAACAAGACGACGCTTAAAAAGAATGGTATCATTTTAATAACCTAGGAAGGACACGATAAGGTTGCTAATCCCCTTTCATTTGTTTAATGGACTTTTGTGTTATCAAACTCTTTTCATACCATATTTATACTGGTTTTAATCTTTCTTTTTGATTTTTTTTTGCATCACATGGTTGCTCAATCCCTTATTAGGATCTTTTAATAATTGTGTATAATGAGTAGTTTTTTTTGTTTTAGTTTTTTTTTTTTAATTTATGGGCATGATAAGGCTGCTCAATGCCCTTAATATGCTTTTAGAATGATATCCTTTGTGTCTTTTTATTAAAATTGTTTTGGTTTCATAGTTTTTTTTCAGTTATGGACACGATAGGGTTGCTCAATGCCCTTCTTAGGTTTTTAGAATGATACCATTTATATTATTTTTTTATTGGAGTTCTTTTTGTTTCTAGCCACGATAGGGTTGCTCATTCCCCTGCATAGGGTTTTAGAATAATACCGTTTATTTTTTTCTTCTAATTGTACTTTGACTTTATGTCACGACCCAAACCCGGGTCGGACCTATGCTAGGGAATGGGTAGGCGTTAGGCCACCGAAACCCATAGCAAGCCTAGCTAATACGAACAATATCTAGTTCAATTCATACTTTTAAATCATATTATACACATATTAAACCAATTTCCAAATCAATTTAAAAATAAATAAATAATATTCACCATCAATATTTTATACAATTCACAATAAATAAATAAGAATAAAATGAAACCATATGCCTCTTTTAATATAAACAACATAGCTTAACTTCTACAACTGCAGAGTAACTAGAATTTACGATAAATAAAATAATAAACCTTGCAGAGAAAAGAATTTGCATGGCTAATGTCAAAGGAATGGTTCGACTCCTTAAGGAAACCTGAAAAATAATAATTGAGGGGGAGTCAGACCTCACTGAGTGAATTAATATTATATCTATATTATACAACCTAAAATCACACAATCATGCAATACACACACACACACACACACACACACACGCACACATGTACTTCACACAAATGGTTTCCAATCCAACAAATATCACAATCAAATAAGCATACAAGGATGAAGGACCGAAGCAGATCACCTAATAACCTCTAATTCCCCTATGTAGCCTTTTAGGCTCTCTTAATCTACACGTTTCAATTAATCAAATATTATTTGTCTGGCGTCCGGAGCAACTCACGAGCAAGCTCCAAATCTTAATTAAATAATTACAGTCATTCGAAGCAACTCACGAGCACACCACTGCATATATCATATCAAAAATAAATAGGATCGGCGCCCAGAGCAACTCATGAGCAAGCTCCGTCCTTTAAACCTAAGTTAGTATACGCACTTGACTCCTATGTGCACACAGCCTGGTGACAACCCACCAGGTAGCTCATTCTACGACTATCCTCCAACCGTCATCGATCACAATCATATTACAAGCATACTTACACGCACAAATCATAAATCCATATTACATATGTGTGTGTGTGTGTGTAAAATGATATGCTATAGACATAATTTAATAATTTAACATCACGAATATGCAAACATAAATGTATATATATAATGGTATGCAATTCAACTAATTATAATATAAATATAATATTAACCAACAGATTTTGCATGCACCTCCTTGTGCTAACTCCTGCGTCACTAGACTCTCCTAGGCCTCCAGAACTCTACATTATAATACACATAATAAAGAATTTAGAATCTAAACAATATCCTATTCCTAATGAACTCTAGATTTCTATTTAAAGATTTATAACAATATACTCTATTTCTATTAATTTATCGAGTTTTATTATAATTCTACCTAAACCCGATATCACTTTTACGAGAAAATTCTACCGAACATTCGGCAGCATCTCCTCTGTAAAATGGATATCTCTCCACCGAAGTAGAGCCCAGCCTGCATAGAAAACACACTTCTATAATCACCAACACACACCGGGTCTACCAAAATTACCCGAATTTGTCAACACATATAATATAGAAATTAACAAATAAAATTATATATTCATTTTCATATCGAACTTATCGCAGCATTTTATTAATCAAATTATACTTATTCGAAGTCTCATAATACTCTTACGCACCTTCATACATATTTAGATAATTTTACAAAGGTCTATCTTGATTCTTATATTAGTCTTATTTATTGATATATCTTTATTTACGGTTAATCACATTTAGTTTATCTTACTTGTATCAATTATATTATATACTTATATATGTACATATACTAACATATATTATATATAGATACTTAAAGTTGTACAGTTAATCACATTATAAATAACTACTTAATAGTATCTATTATTATTGATAAAAATATTAATATAATTACCTTACTTTTATTAAATTATCCGTACTTCTCTTTTTATTAAGTTATAAGCACTATTATTATTATAGTTACTAAATATTATTAAAATTACTAATCATTATTATGATTACCACTAATCTTATTATATCATATACTATATTCATTATTATTTGTTAAATTCTAAAATTATAACTTAAAAGAAATTAATTCCAGAATGAATGATTCCCATTTATTCTATATATGTTATTATGCCTTCACTGTGTTACTAAATTAATACTAATAATATTATTAACTAATCACCAATTATATTCTTATTCTCTTTTTACTTAATTAACAATGTTATATTATTACTTATTAATTATTTATTTACTTTCATATACCTTCATTAATCAAATAAACTTAGTTAAATACCCAATTATTATTGAATGTTATTCAATTAAATTTCTTATTCAATTACTTGTTATTGCCATCTAATTAACCTAATCCAAGCTTATCTAAACTAATTATACTGTTTGGAATGCATTTCGGTAATTTACATAGACCACTTAATTACTTCCAGGATTTTTAGTTTAAAAACCGTACACAATTTCATTATAGTATCTTCATGAAAGTTGTTCGGAATAATTTTCTAGAATTTTTAAAAATATTTTTAACCCTGATCGGAGTGGGGCCCATAGCCACCGCAAATGATGGCGCGTGGGGCCCACACTCCACCATCTGTGGTGGTCGTTTAGCCACCCGAAGCTCCATAATGGAGCATAACTTACCATGAAGCCTCCACTCGCCATCCACGCGCCACTAGGAGCTCCAGAAACTGGAAAACGATGCCTCCAAGGTCAACGGTACTGAGTTGCTTCTCCCCTTCGTTCTGGCTGATTCTAGCACCGTTCAAGTTAAGTCCATAGTCCAAATTCATCTATTCTTCACAATCTACAAGATTTTAGAGTCAATTCCAGCCAACAGATGCCAGAGCAGCAACATCCATGGTGGTCAAAAAGTCACGAGCTTTGGAAGGCAAGAACTGTCATTTTACTTGATAAAAATTAGGAAAAATTATATAGAAACATAGGGGAAGAGAAGAGCTATAATTTGGTACCAACTTCGTGGCCTGAGGTGGTCTGTAACGGAGGTGACGAGTTGGGGAAGAAGAAGGATCTACAGTGTAAATGTGAGAGGTTTTGGGTACTGTTCAGCTATTTGGTTTTGAAGTTTTTGGTGCATTTTAGGTCCCTGGCAGATAAGGAGAATAAATAACAAAGTTTTATTATTTTCAGTTTAGTCCAAAACATAAATTACTATTTATTTCGGACTCGAATTAAACTCAAATTTTTACCACATACTTATATAATTAACTGCTACATAATACCAGAAAATTAGCTTAAAATCCTTTCCCAAAATGCCCCTATGAATTTCCAAA
>CANYLF012603958.1:0-11056 GCA_948193215.1 Bocquillonia castaneifolia
GAACAAACCGATACCCAAATCAAAACTGATCAACCCGAACCAAAAAATTAGGTTAACTGAACCTATGGTTTAGGTTTAGATTTTTATTTTTAAAATTTATCTGGTTTCGGTTCGGGTTCAGTTTTTATCCTAAAAAATCACGGGTATCGGTTAACCGACCGAAAGTATATCTACATATATTTTTTAAATATTTTATAATTATTAAAAGTTTAAAGTTATAAGCTAAGTCCCAAATCCATCACTAATCCTAAAACTTCTCACCCATTTTTTCTTTTCTCTACGCCACAACCACCATGAACCCACAACATTATTAACTCACCATCACCATTCAAGAATACCTCCACCATCAGTTTTGAAACTGATCATTCTCTAGCCTCGCCGTCAATAAGCAACGAGCAAACAGATCTAGCATCGTCGATGGTGCAGCAAGCCTCCTCCCGCCGCATCATAGTGCCTCACCGTCTTCCTATAACCTTACCATCCTCCTGAAACCTTGCCGTCCTTCTCCAGCCTCTCCGTCATTGCAGCAAGCCGTCCGGCAAGTCAACGTCCTTCTCCTCCTGTAGCCTTGTCTGACCGGTATACCATCCATTTTATATTTGCTAATTATTTGCATATTTTGATCTCTATTTATTTTCAAATTTGTATTTGATGGGATGCTTTTTATTGGTACTTTAGAAGGAATGATTATGACAAAATTCATTATTTTTAATTCAAAAATCACTTGAAAAATTTATCATTTTTAGCTCCTACTTAATTTTCACTAATAAAGGATGAAATGCCTAAATTAAATAACCCTTACTGGAATGTATGAAAATGTCACACTGACTGCACATTTGTGTCTTGGATTTTCTAGTAAATACCATTTTAGCCTTCTAGATTTAGTTTTTGGTTGTAATTTCCTTTTAAAAAAATATACATTTCAATTAAGTTCTTAACATTATTTTTTTGTTCTTTTTTTTATTTTCTCAGTTGTGTAATGTAGAGTGATATTGCATAATCGAAGACCATCCTTTTACTAGTATTGATGATTGAGAGAGAACAATCAATTTATATTTAAATTGTTTGTAATGAACTTGTTGTAATGTGTTCATTTTAGATATCAATATTGTTGTTGTATAATTACTTCGATGGATTTCGTTTCTTGGACAAATTTGAATGGAATTTTGATGTTCTAAAGTTGATTTCTTATATTTTAAAAACTGTTTTACAGTGTTATTATGAGGACAGATAGTGCAGGTTTTTTTTCTTTATTTTTATCGATGGTTAAAAACTAAAATCGTCAGGTAATCCGTCCATTTAACCGATTAACTGTTTCTTACGGTTTAGGTTTAGGTTTTAAATATGTAAAAACTAAATCTAATGGTTTGGTTACTAGTTTTACCTCACCGTTCGATTAACCGAACCGTGAGCACCCCTAGGTCCAACCACACACTTGGCTAGTGCTCGTCATTTTGGATTTGGTTGGATCGAAGCCCACTCCACCCATTCTCAATTTAATAAATTCAACATGGCATCAGAGCAGGTTTGGACCGGTTTGTTAATTTCAAGTTGTCTGTCTAAATGTCCAGTCCTAGAGGTCCGGTCTAGTGATGCCGCTGCGTTTCAATTAATAATTCAAAGTTTAAGGGGGAGTTTAATTGCAAGTGTCAACTGGGCCACAATAAATTACAAAAGCCCCAATTGCACTTGAGGACGAGTGTTAAGTTATTGAATTAAAATGGGTGCAATGAGACAAATGGGTAAGAGTGTCAAATGGCCCACATTGAACACAGATGGCTTCGGTCCAACCATATCCAAAATGGCTAGCACTAGCCAAGTGGGTGGTTGGACTTTAGCTATTATTAATGCTTTGATTATTGTTGTATGTTAGCAATGCGAGATATATACTCTTAACAGAAATCGACAGTAACTAGATCAAATCCTATCAAATTTGATAGAATTTACAAATGAATACTAAAACAAAAAAAGATAAACCTTTTAATATGATAAGAATACACTTAAATTATATATTTATAGTTTTTTTTATACTAAACATAAAAGAATTCAATAGCAACTAAATTCTATATGGAATTCATTTGTAAATGATCTATTTTTTTAATGGGAATTAAACCAAACAAAACCTTAGGATGTAAATGAACCGAGCTACTCATGAACACTTTAATGTTTAGCTTGTTAATAAGCTTAGTTTGAACTCGTTAATCATGAATTAAATGAACTAAGCTTATGTTAAATTTTTTGTTCGTTCAATTAAACGAGCCGAGTTTAATAACCCTTTTAATTTAAAACAAATATACATGACTTATGTTGAGCAATACGCATATTTTTTGAATGGTAATTAAAAACATATGTTTTATCACTTTTGAAATCTTAATGCACTAAGAGAGGGTAGTAGACACTGAATTTTTGGATGCAGGTACGTAGAAGTGGCACGGGAGCCTAGTGATGAATATGGTCTATTTTAGATATTCCCGAGTCTAGTAACCGTAGGAGTGGTCTCGCCCCAAAAACGGGTAAAGAGATTATGGAGGTTAAAGAAGACCTGATCACAGAACAGCTGAAGAAGACCAAGGCCAATGCGAGCATTTGGGATGTACTAGTGTATTCTAAAGCGCACCAGAAAGCCATAGTGGATGCCTTGTCCAAGATCCAGGTCCCCGAGGATGTTTCTCCTGAAAACATGGTTGGGCTGATATTGGAGAGGAAGTCAGAAGAGATTACTTTCTTTAATGAGGATCGATCTACCTCTGGAAGGCCGGGAACACAATAAGGCTTTGTATATTGCAGCCGAGGTCAAGGGTAAAAGAACATCCTGTGTTATGGTGAATGACGGATCTGCCATTAATGTCTGCCCATCAAAGATTCTTCCTAAGATGGGGATTTCAACTGCTGATTTGTAACCGTCGGATCTAGTCATCCGGGCATATGATGACTCGAAAAGGAGCGTAGAGGGAACCTTCACTGCTAAAGTCAAAGTTGGACCAATTGAATCCGAAGTATGCATTACTGTCTTGGATATTCCTATGACTTTTGTAGTTCTGTTAGGCATGCCATGGTTTCATTCTCTAGGCGGAGTTCCATCCACACTTTACTAAAAGAACAAATTCCCATATAAAGAGGGCATCCTGACTATTAATGCTGAGCCAACTCATTCAGTTGCTGTGTAGCAAGCTGCACCTAAGGGTGAAATATGTCCCATTGGATTTCAAGTCATGATGATTGGGGAGGAACGGACGAGCGCATAAGTCAGTTCCATGCTCTAGAAGATGAACTACCTCCCTGGTCACGGGTTAGGTAAGAACCAGCAGGGGATTACTACATTTCCAGATTTCAAGACTCAGACTACCCATGAAGGTTTGGGATATACGAGTGAGTTTGCTGAGAAGGGGAAGCCAAGCCTCATCAAGAAGAGTGATTTGTATGATTTCTTTATGCCAGAAGCCTAAAAGGCACCAGGTGAAGCTGCAAGCGGCAAAGACTCCATTCTGATCCTTGAGAAGCTTATTACTGAGGGACTGACTACTAAGATGGAGACACTGGTGATCCAGGAAGAATTTGTGGATGTCAAGGAAGAAGAGGCCCAGCCTAATTTCTCTGATGTTGATGCCTTTATTCATTATGCACTTATGAAACATTTTTATTCTGTTGATGTAATAACTCCTAACCTCTTTGAGGAGGAAGAAGTGTTTGTTTCCAAGGTCAATGATATAAACACAGACTTTGCTTACTTGTGTAATGTTCATCTTGATGGCACTGTGCATTTCATTAATCATATCATAAGCATGTTTAACATTAATTCTGTGCAAACAAATGCATTCAATTTAGGTACAAAAAAAACACCATAGGAAATACTGATCGTGCCTAATGTGACCCCTGAAGAGAGAGTGAGATTTGAACATATCCTTAAAAAATGGAAGGAAGTATTTGCCTGGACCCACATAGACATGCCTGGGGTTGACAGAAGCATAGCCGAACATTTCATTCCTACTGATCCCAATAAAAAGGCAGTCAAACAGAAGCTTAGGAGGTTGAGACCAAAATGGGCACAGTTGATTAAACAGGAGATAGCCAAGCATTTGAAAGCAAAGTTCTTAGAGGTGGTTAAATATCCAGAATGGTTGGCCAACATTGTCCCAGTTCCTAAGAAAGATGGTAAAGTCCGAATGTGTGTAGATTTCAGAGAGCTGAATAAAGCATCGCCGAAGGATGATTTTCCCCTTCCTCACATTGATGTGCTTATTGACAGTGCGGCGGCTAATGCTATGTACTCTTTCATGGATGGGTATTCCGGGTACAACCAAATCATGATGGCTGTGATTGACAAGATGAAGACGTCTTTTATGACAGAATATGATACTTACTACTACACAGTGATGCCATTCGGACTCAAAAATGCAGGGGCAACATATCAAAGGCTGGCTGCAACCTTGTTCCATGACATGGTGCACAAGGAAGTGGAGGTCTATGTAGACGACATGATGGTTAAATCCCCTACTCGGGAGCCACACTTTGATGCCCTAGAAAAATTCTTAACAAGAGCAGCCAGATATAATCTGAGACTAAACCTAGCAAAGTGTGTATACGGGGTAACAGAAGGCAAACTGTTAAGGCACATAGTCAGCCAGAAGGGGATTGAGGTGGACCCAGACAAGATCAAGGCCATTCAAGAAATGTCACCCCTGAAGACAGAAAAAGAAGTCAGAGGATTCTTGGGGAAGATCCAATATGTTAGCAGGTTTATATCACGATTAACCATGGTCTGTGATCCTATCTTCAAGCTATTAAGGAAGAACCAACCCAAAGAATGGAACTCCAATTGCCAGGAGGCGTTCGAGAAGATAAAACAATACCTATCCAATCCACCGATACTGCAACCTCCTAAAGCTGGGAGACCATTGATCTTATACATGGCATTGGAAGAGGAAGCCATTAGTGTAATGGTAGCTCAAGCAGATGGAGCAGGAATGGAGCATGCGGTATACTACCTCAGTAAGAAGTTGTTGTCTTACGAGGCCAAGTATGATGTAGTCCAGAAGACTTATCTGACGGTCATTTGTGCTACTCGCAAGCTTCGACATTATTTTTAATCCTACCAAGTGGAAGTGGTGGCGAAGATAGATCCTCTATAGTACTTGTATGAAGCCCCTGTCCTAATCAGGAAACTGGCTAAATGGTTGGTGCTATTGACTGAGTTCAACATCCGATACATGACTAAGAAGACAATTAAGGGGTGGGCAATTGTTGAATTCTTGGCTCTCAATCCAAAGGAATCAGATGAACAATTTGAATTTGAGTTCCCTGATGAAGGACTTAATGCCATAGAAGTTTAGGGATGAATTTTGTACTTCGACGGAGTAGTAAACCATAAAGGAGCAGGGATTGGTATACTACTCATAACACCTACAGGGGAGCAAATTCCACTTGCTAAGAAGTTAGAATTTCTGGCCACCAACAACATGGCCGAATATGAAGCACGTATTTTCGGATTAGAATCTGCAAGCTCAATAAAAGCTAAAGAAATCTTAGTCTACGGGGATTCAAAATTAGTAGTTAGTCAAGCAACTGATGAATGGGAAGTTAGAGATGAAAAGTTGAAGCCGTATGTTGAGCACTTGTAGTGGGTCAGAAGCTACTTCCAGAAATGTAACATGTTTCACCTACCAAGAGGAGAAAATCAAATGGCTGATGCTCTAGCCTCGCTTGCCTCAGTATTGGAGGATCCTAGCAAAACACAGATGAAGCCTCTAGTGATGATAAAAACTAAACAGCCATGTTACCTGAAAAAGGAGATAGTATGCTCTACCGGGCCTCAAGAAAAGCCCTGGTTCTATGATGTCTTGAGATACCTGGAAACATGGGAATACCCGGAGGAATCAACAGGGAAACAACGCTTTGCCATACGACTCTAGTCCCGAAACTACACTTTCCATGAAGGCGTGTTATATCGAAGATCACCTATTGGAGTACTTCTTAGATGTGTCACAAAAGAGGAAGCTGATGGAATCATGAATGAAGTTCATGCAGGAGTTTGTGGGCCTTATATGAGTGGGCCTGCATTATCATTGAAGATTCAGAGGCAGGGATATTACTAGGATACCATGGACGAGGACTACACTAGAATTGTTCACAAATGCCACAGCTGTCAAATATACGGAGATCAGATTCATATCCCACCTTCGAAATTACACAATCTTGCTTCCCCGTGGCCTTTCTCTGCCAAGGGGATCAACATCATGGGACCCATAAAGCCCACTGCTTCCAATGGTCATAAATATATCATTGTGGCAGTCGAGTACTTTACCAGATATATTGAAGCTGTCTCGTTCCTAACGGTTACTACACACAGCATGTCTGAATTCCTAGCCAAGAAGATCAGATGCAGGTTTGGGCTTCCTCATCACATAGTATCAGACAATGGAGTGCAATTTTAAGGGGAAATAGCCAACTTTCTGAAAGAAAATGGTATAGAACACCATAAGTCATCTCCTTACAGGCCGCAAGCTAACGGGGCAGTTGAGGCTGCCAACAAGACAGTCAAGAAGATACTAGCAAAGATGGTCAGAACGTACAAAGATTGGTCAGAGCAATTACCATATGCTATTTTTGGATACAACACCACCATCAGAAGTGCAATAGGACAAACACCTTTCTCTTTAGTGTATGAGGAAGAAGTAGTACTTCCAACGGAAATGCAATGCAAGTCACTTCGAGTAGTGTTAGAATCATAGTTGCTAGAGACTAAATGGGCAGAAAAGAAGTACAGACAGCCATTATCTTTGGAGGAAAACAGAAAGAAAGCCTTCTACCATTCCCAATTGTACCAACGAAGGATGGCCAGATCATTCAACAAGAGCATCAAGCCCCGCGCCATTAAAGAGGGGGACTATGTCCTGAAGCAGGCTAGGCCTATTCCTTTTGATCCCTGAGGCAAGTTCAAGCCAACCTGGGAAGGCCCATACCTGGTCGTGAAAGTTCTACCCAAGGGGGTAGTTAAGATTTCAGACTTGGAGGGCAATGAATTCATTCAACCCATCAACATGGACAGGCTGAAGAAATACTACCTATAATAAAAAAAATGATAATAATGATTTGAGAGAAAATTTCCAGCTGGAAAACTTGTAAAGGACGGTTGGTAACAAGGGGCATGTTATGCGCGATCAGTGCAGTACACTTTTGTAAATAAAAGAGTGCATTATATTAATAAAATAGAATTATTGGTAAACATTGTCTTATTTATGATAACATTGAAATATTTACATTTGCTTGAAAGGAAAAAAGAAAACATTTTCAAAGTACATGCAAAGGGCGGATATGAGACCACCTAACGCCCAGTGTTTCCGTACGGCATTCTGCTTGCATTATACAGGGTCATTTCCCTGGAACGGGAGGTGGATGGTTCCTGATTCTGCAACACAACCTAGGCCTTGTAAAGATCATCAGTCACAGTACTACTGTGGAAAGTCACATTGATAAGTCGGCGTCTATCGCCCCACCCACAGCGGATCCGGTCGAGCAACTGGGGCTGTAGGGGGGAGCTCTCAAAGTCAGGTAATATAGGTGTAATGCGTTGAACTTGCCCGTATTGGTGACAAAGCCTAGATGGAGTGTAGAAACTGAAAAAGTACAGCCCTACCAATGGAACGCACGCACCTGTCAAAAAGCTCTACCGTCACTTCTATCAGGGACCACCATGGACAATGCCAGCGGATATCATCCTCCTGTCTGTTATTCAGAAAGTCATCACATTCAGCTTTTGTCAGATTAAGTGCAGCGCGAGAAGGATGACGGGTCATCAACTGCCTGGACGTGTAGGAGTTCAAACTCCTAGGAATATCCAAAAGGCCCAACCTTTCCCTCAGCCAAATCTACAACATTGATAGTCAAACAACAACAACAACAACAACAACAACAACAACAATAATAATAATAATAATAACAACAATAAATAATAATCACAGAAATAAAAAAAAACCACCATTTACCTGCAAAAGCATCGGACTACCCTTAAACCGACCACCTTGAGAAACACTGTCCAGACCAATAAATGTTTCAGCTAAAATAACAGGAAAAGGATCTGCACCTGCCTCCACCTGATTGATGATATGAGCAATTTGAATATCACCCATACCGTCTAGGTCAACCAACAAGTAAGCTGCATATAAACAGAAAGCAAGAATTCTCCACCAAGCAAAACAACCAGTGGTTTTATGTCTGCAATGTTCCAATAACTCAAGCAGAGTTAACATCCCCTGATTTATGTAAGACAGTAGGGTTTGAGGTGGCAAGTCAAAAAGTGGAATCATGAAGGCAGGAAAATTCAACTCCAAGCTTGGCAAGGTTGCAGGAATTGAAAGGGAAACGTAACTTTTACCCAGAATAGCAGCAAATTCTTCAAGTAGGGGGCATATTTCGATATCCTTGAAGTAGAACACATGATCTCGGTGATTCCAACACTTAGCAACACTCTTGAGAAAGCATTCATTGAGTGTCATAACCCTTATAGAAACCAGCGGAGACAGGGCAAAATCATGCAAGTAGTTCCATTTTTTGTGGCTGGAATCCAAAAGCTCTCTAATGAGACCCTTAATCCTTGAAGGGGCAGGAGAAAGAAATGAACTCATCGCAAGAGCAAGAAATAAGAACAAGAGAAAATGATGGAAGAAGCAAAAGGAGCTATGGGTAAAAGAAAAGAAAAATAGGGCTATGAGAATGATGAGGCAATTCCTAATATAAATAAATCACATGCATGTGAATTACAAGTCACCTCTCATTGATCCATAGGGTGGCATAAACGTAAATGGATAGCCTTTAGCAGAAATAAGAAGGAAGGAATAAGTGGAGTAACACCTAGTGAAGCAACAGACAGATGCCAAAAAAGCTACAGGCAGGGACTGAAGGTCTGGCCGGACGTTCAAAGGTCCGACAGAACCTTCAAACATCCGGTCGGATTTTTATGATGTAAAGAAGGCTGAAAATTCATGCATACACAAATAGGAGAGATGACTAACATTACATGTCCTGTAAAGTCACATCACATACATCATGCATACATCCACAACATGCATACATCGTATAGGCAACTAAGAAAATCACAAAGGTTCAACCAAAAGGAACGAGAGCATTCTTGTTAGGGAAACAACCCTGTGATAACTAGAGTCTTCTTCGAGATGACACAATGAACAACTCCGACCCGACAAGGCAAAGGGAACAAACTGCTTCACCAGAGTACAGGAATATCAATACAAGACTGATAGGGGTGCTCCATCATAGAAACCATGCGTACAAGCAAACACCAATGTGAGATTAATTGGTCAGGTGCAGACATGGACGTCCCGGATGAGTCAAGAGAACAAGGCAACAGAAAGCTTGGGGGCAGGCAAAATCCCATTCACATACAGGCTAACATATCCCCAAACGGAGCAGGGCAAGGCTATTGAAACTCGGGGGCAAAACGAGGCCACTTAATTATCAATTTATGACAACATCAGGAAAGCAATGTGAACAATGACTCACTTGACGAGTGATTGTCCTTGGAAGAAAATAGTCAGCCAAACCAACACTGTAGAGAAATCTTAATCTTCTTACAACTGAGAAGAATGTCAAGAGCAAATCTCAAGGGCAACAAGTCACCTTCGAAATAGAAACTAATCTAAAAGATGACAATCTGACTTCATAGAACTAGAAACCGGGGGTAACAAGTAACCTTCTACCAGTCCAATGACCTCCAAGGAGATAGCAGGTCTTCCTCATCATTCAGTAAATCCGTGGGCAGCAAGTCACCTTCGAAAAATTTCAAAAACACTCAAGGGGCAATGGGTCACCCTCAAAATATCAGAACAACCTTCAGGAATAGAATTACTCCAGACGACAATAGGTCATCTTCAACTTCAAAATCTTAGGGGACGACGAGCCACCTTCAAATCCTAGAATCACAGACACTTAAGTCAGCAGTGAACTACCTCCAACTTATCTGCGATGACTATCTACGGAGATGAACTACCTCAAACTTATCGGTGATGACTATCTACGGAGACGAACTACCTCCGATTTATCGGTGACGACTATCTACGGAGATGGGCTACCTCTAACATATCGGCGATGACTATCTAGGGAGTCAGATTGTCTCCCACTTATCGGCGACGATTATCGAACCCCTAGCCAGAAAAACATACTGCATCCTTTTGACAGGTTTGTTTATGTTTGTTTGCTCTATCGTTCATTTATGCATGTTTATCCAAACATTGCTAAACTCCGACAAAGCGGGGGCAAACTGTAGACACTGAATTTTTGGATGCAGGTACGTGGAAGCGGCACGGGAGCCCAATGATGAATACGGTCTATTTTGGACCATTTTGTTACCCAGTTTCTTGTAGAAATCAGCTGAAGAAAATAAGAATTATTTCAAATGCGCTAAATATTTTCAAAATATATTTTTTGGCCTAATTTAGGGTCCGAATAAGTGTTTAAATATTGTCCGAACCTTAAATACGGCCCACATAAACTAGAAAATCGTTTTGAGCCCAAAAACCACCAGGCCCAAAATGAACATCCGGTCGGATGTTCAAACGACCGGTCGGATGTTCATAGGTCTGGCCGGATGTTCAAGATTTCTTTTAAAAAAAATAAGGCTATCTGCACGTTTCGACAGGGGGTAATGGAGGTAATCTGTTACACCTCACCCCACTGAGGAAAGGTAGATTCCTTCTGCAACAAACCCTAATCCATCATGGCTATAAATAGAATGAGATGGAGGCTGGAAAAGAGGGTGGAATAAGGTTTTATTCGGACAAAAAAACACAAAAAAAACAGAGTAAAATTAACCATTTCCTTCGACCAAATATTCTCTTTGGTTTTAAATAATTCAACAGCTCATTTTCTTTCCAGAATCGGTAACTAATCTCAATTCTGAGGGCAGCCAACCATCCACAGAGCATTCATGCATCAAGACTAAGCATTTTCTTATTTTTATTATTTTTTGTTATATTTTGTAATTTTTACGTATTTTTCTTACCAATTTTTGTTTGATATTCTGATCACATATATGAGTTCTAGGTGA
>CANYLF012604134.1:0-13842 GCA_948193215.1 Bocquillonia castaneifolia
GAGTCTAGAATGATCTATTTGTTAGAAGGCTGTGCCACATTTTGCTATGACATTTGGTAGGATGTTTTGCTGATTTTTTGTGATGTTATCTACTGATATTTAGTGAGTTTAATGTTAGAAAATTCTGGAATATGTAATGTGGGGCTGATCATAGTTTTAGCATGACATTAGGTAAAGTTAGTAAAATATATGGTGTAAGTTTGTAGTAGTTAAAACTACTGATATGTGTCTGTAACTACTGCTGTAATTTTCTGCCTATAAAAACTAATGAAATGCAGCCTAAATGTGTGGAGTTTACAAACATAGAAATTGCCTATTTGTGTGTAAGAGCCAACAAGTGGTATCAGAGCTTCTCTGATCTTGGAGGGCCTGATTGTGAGTGATAAAATAGAGAGAAAACCAGCAAGGTTTCCCACCACAAAAACCTTTCATCAAAACTCAAACTTCAAAAATCTGTGGCTTCTAGTAACCCATCAGCACCTCCACTTCCAATTTTCAATGGTGAGAATTATCAAAGTTGGGCTGTGAAAATGAAAACTCACCTAAAAGGCCTAGGGTTGTGGCAATGGGTTGAGACTAAAAGAGAATTACACGCATTGGGCAACAATCCAACCATTAATCAAATCAGAATCCATGAGGAAGAGCAAGCAAAAGCTCTAAGAGCTCTCTCATACATTCAAGCAGCTTGGGACAAGTTGGAGGAGATGTATAGTGGAAGTGAGAGAACAAGACAAATGGAAATACTGAATTTGAAGAGGGAATTTGAAGTTTTGAGGATAAATGATAGTGAGTCTATTAAAGAGTATGCAGATAGGCTTATGGCAATTGTAAACAAGATCAGGCTCCTTGGAGTTGATTTGTCTGATGAAAGAATAGTAAAGAAAGTGCTTGTTAGCCTTCCTGAAAGATTTGAGTCAAAGATATCTTCATTGGAGGACTCAAAAGACTTGACAAGGATCACATTGGCTGAGCTTGTTCATGTTTTTCAAGCTCAAGAACTTAGAAGATCCATGAGACAAGGAAGCAACAGCACAACTGAAGGAACTCTCCTTGCAAGTGAAAGAGGAAAGACACAAAATTTTGAGAAAAAGTCTGCTACAAATTACAAAGAAGGGGACAAGGAAAGGCTTGCTCCTTGTAAACATTGCATCACAACAGGTCATCCGGAGAGAAGATGTTGGTACAGACCTGAAGTTCAATGCAACAAGTGTAAAAAATTTGGGCATTTTGGGCATATTGCAAAAGTATGAAGGTATGTGAACATGTCACAAAACCAGCAAGCTCAATTTGTGGAAGATCAACAAAATCAAGTTCAGGAGGAGAATTTGTTTATTGCTACATGTTATGCAACAACAGCAAGCAAAGATGAATGGTTAATAGATAGTGGATGCACACACCACATGTCTTCAAGTCTGGAATCTTTCAAGGAAATGGATCAAACTTATTCATCAACTGTCAAAGTGGGAAATGGCGAAACTGTTCAAGTGAAAGGAAGAGGAAGTGTGATTGTGGAAACTCATTCAGGTAAAAAAATCATAAATGATGTTCTCTATGTTCCAGAAATTGGCTAAAATCTATTGAGTGTTGGTCAAATGCTTGAGAAGAATTATTCTCTGCAATTTCAGAAAAGTTCATGCATTATAGTTGATCCCAATGGTAATGAACTTGTGAAAGTGAAAATGAAGGAAAGAAGTTTCTTTTTGAAATGGGAAAATAAAGATTCAAGTGTGTATATTTCTGCTGGGAATGACAACAAAGTAATGGATGTCACCACCAAATGTGTCAAGGAGGAGTGTTAGAAGGCTGTGCCACATTTTGCTATGACATTTGGTAGGATGCTTTGCTGATATTGTGATGTTATCTACTGATATTTAGTGAGTTTAATGTTAGAAAATTCTGGAATATATAATGTGTGGCTGAACATAGTTTTAGCATGACATTAGGTAAAGTTAGTAAAATTTATGGTGTAAGTTCGTAGTAGTTAAATCTACTGATATGTGTCTGTAACTACTGCTGTAATTTTCTGCCTATAAAAGCTAATGAAATGCAGCCTAAATGTGTGGAGTTTACACACATAGAACTTGCCTATTTGTGTGTAAGAGCCAACACATAGAAATTAGCTGTTATATATTAATGTTATATCAATGAAGCTCATTAGAGTTTTCAGACTTCAATTAAATAATTTTCTTAAGCTTTTCTTTAGTTTTTTCTAGCAGCAACATTAGCAGATTTTTTGCCTTTTTTCATACTTAAGAATTCAGTTTTAACACCGTTGATGCACATACTGGATCCCATTTATTTAAGGTAGATTGGTTTTAAAATTCCTTTACCATTTTTGTTTAATTAATTCACCAGCTCTCTCTTCTGAATTTAATGTGCATCATATTAATTGCAGACAAGGTTTTAGCAAACTCTTCTGTCGTATTGCTTTTTCCTATAACACTTTCCTGACAGGAGCACTTATTATAATAAAGTATACATATAACTGTTTTGTCATTGAATTGCAGGAAGTTTTGCTTGGTCTTTTGAGCTCAAAAACAGTTGTTTATGTCACTCATCAAGTGGAGTTCCTGCCTTCTGCTGATATAATACTGGTCAGTTACTTTACTTTGTTATTTCTTTCTCACCTGCACATGCCATCACAACAGGAATAATTGTAAAAACCTGTACCTTGTGTGTTCAGGTGATGAAAGATGGAAGGATAACGACATACTCAGTTCTGGGTCTGACTTTACAGAACTCGTTGATGCACATACGACAACTTTGTCTGCACTTGATTGCCAATCAGAATCTAGAAATGAATGTAACAGTACTAATGATCATCTTACAGAAGAAATCAGCACTGATTTACGAAATACTGATGAGTCAGCTGAGCCTAAAGGACATCTTGTTAAAGAAGAAGAGAGGGAGAAAGGAAAAGTTGAATTTTCAGTCTACTGGAAATATCTAAAATCAGCATATGGAGGTGCTCTGGTGCCCTTTATTTTGTTGTTACACTGTCTGTTTCAGGCCCTCCAAATAGGCAGCAACTATTGGTTGACTTGGGCAGCTCCAACCTCGAAGGAAGCAAAAGCTGTTGTTGTTAGTGGATCCGAACTAATAACTGTCTACGTAGCTCTGGTATTCGGTGGCTGTGTTTGCCTTTTGATGCGATCCATTCTTCTTGAAACAGCAGGTCTAGAAATGGCAGCTATATTTTTCAATAAAATGCATTTGTGCATTTTTCGCGCCCCAATGTCCTTCTTTGATGGAACCCCAAGTGAACGTATTCTTAATAGAGAAAGTATTTATATATATTTTTTTAATGTTTCTGAATATCATTTGTTTCCTAATTACTGATGAAGTTTTGATGGTTTGGTTTTGCTTTTGCACTAACAGTGCTCAACAGATCAAAGTGTGGTTGAAATGAGAATTGCATATGATATTTGGGTTGTTGCCTTCTCAATTGTCAATCTTCTGGGTACAATTGCAGTGATGTCTCAGGTAACATGGCAAGTTATTGTCATTTTTCTCCCTCTGATTTCTGTGGGCATATGGTACCAGGTAATATAACTTACAACTCTTCTTCTTGAGTTATTTTTATTATTCTCTTTCTGCAATCATGAGAAATAAGTAGAATAGTACTTTCACAATCTCTGTTTTCTATTTGTTTAATGCAGAAATATTACATCCCTTGTTCAAGAGAACTTTCTCGGTTAATCAGAACATGCAAAGCTCCAGTGATCCAACACTTCTCTGAAACAATATCAGGATCAACAACCATCAGGAGCTTTGGTCAACAACCGTCATGAAGCTGAATGATGCATATTCTCGTCCCAAATTTCAGTGTTGGCGGAGCACAATGGATTGGCTTCCGTTTGGATATGTTTTCTTCTATTTTGTTTGCCTCCTGTTTGTTCTTCATCATCTCCGTCCCTAATGGAATTGATCTAGGTTAGTAGTACCTGCTTATAAATTTATTAATTATATATCACAATTTCTTTTATATCTCTTGACAACCAGTTCATCACTTCGCCGCCTTTTCTTTACAGCGATCGCTGGTTTAGCTGTGACATACGGACCGAGCCTGAACACGTTACAAGCTAGTATGATATCGCGCTTATGCAATATAGAGAACGAAATGATATCAGTGGAGAGAATACAACAATTTATTGCAATTCCTAGTGAGCCTGCTCTTGTTATTGATGAAAATAGGCCTAACATTCTTGGCCATCACATGGAGAGATTGATACTGCTAATCTCCAGGTATTTATTCAATTGAAAACTTGGATTCTTTTATATCAGCAAATATTTTATTAACCATGATGAATTTGTTGCAGATCCGGTATGCCTCTCACTTGCCGATTGTATTGCGTGGTATCACTTGTACCTTCCCAGGAGGAAAGAAAACTGGTGTCGTAGGGAGAACAGGCAGTGGAAAATCGACTCTCATACAAGCTCTTTTTAGAATAGTCGAACCTGTAACCGGTCAGATTGAGATTGACGGCATCAACATCTCTTCGATTGGTTTGCATGATTTGCGGTCAAGACTTAGCATTATTCCTCAGGATCCTGCCATATTTGAAGGGACTGTGAGGACTAACCTGGACCCTCTTGGCTTATACAGAGACGAGGAAATTTGGGAGGTGGGTTCTTCACTTCAATATGAAATGTTTCTACATGAGCAATTTTGAGGAAGGTTCAGGTTGACATATATATTTGATGGTTGTAGGCTCTTGACAGGTGTCAACTTGGTGACGAAGTTAGGAAGGAGGAGAAAAAGTTGGACTCCATAGGTTTGCTTCCTCACTTTGCTCTACAAGCAAGCGATTACATACAACTTTTCAAATTCATTGGGCATATAATTTACATTGAGTGATGATTTTGGTGATGCAGTTACAGAGGATGGAGAGAACTGGAGTATAGGTCAAAAACAGCTAGTCTGTCTTGGGCGTGTACTACTCAAGAAGAGTAAGATATTGATCCTAGATGAAGCTACTCTTGATTCAGCAAACAATTAGGCAATACTTCTCTGGCCGTACAGTCATATCCATTGCACATTGAATAACTTCCATTCTTGATAGTGACATGGTTCTGCTTCTGGATCATGGTAAAATAACATTTATACATTCAAATATTTTCACAAATTGATATGATGTGTGATTGATCATTTACAATAATTGTACAGCTCTTATTGAGGAATATGACTCTCCAGGAAGATTGCTAACAAACAAGTCATCCTTGTTCTCTAAACTCGTAGCAGAATACAGTGAAAGGTCAAATAAAAGTTTTTGAGAAGTTTAACTAATCATCTGAATGATGAAGCTGCTGGAACATAGTGGCACTCGAGGTGTCATAATGATGATTACGAGGAAACAACTCCTCCCAGTAAGTTGCATGCATGATTTTGTTGATCTCTAATAGGAAGGAACGTTTATCACAATTAAGTTTGAAGTTTAGAAGAAAGGAGGTAGGCTCTGTAGTTTTAAGTTGTGAATTTGATGCATTGTTTCAAGTGCTATTTGTAATGATTAATTAGTTATAATTTAAGTAATAAATCTCTATAAAAGAATAAATTAATAGAAATAAATGTAAGAAGTGCTGGGGGTGCACTTCATTCAGTTGTCTAATTTGCCTTTTATGTTATATTCTTGTGTTATATGGAACCAGCTTTGACAAACAAATATACAAAAACCAGCAAAATGACAAATTAAAGCCTCGTATGAAATTCAAACTGCTGGCACAACGACATTAACAGTCAATCCAAGTGCATACATATGGAGTTTCACAGTTCATAAGCAGGGAATCTAGCTTTGGAGGGATCGATCATATCTAGAAAAAGATAGGCCATGCCTCCACTCCCTTCAAACATGGAGTAGGGGCTATCCCCTCCATGCATCTCTCCTGCTGATATACGTTTGTGTGCCCTATCAAGCAGAAAGCTGGCAAATGCTTTCGCCCTGTATAAAAATTCTATGTTGCCTGTTATTTGGTACAAAGAGAGAAATGCATACGTGTTTCCACAGATGCCATGACAAATACCAACCCGCTTCAGGAGCCCACGGTTCCAAACCACTTCTGCTGCATCTACTGCAGCTTGCAGAAATTCATCTCCGAAAACCTGATGTTTACAAAATATTTTGGAAAACTTTCAGCAATGCTGCATTCAAAAATGGGAAAAGAAGCATGCATCTTCACATCAGCATGCTTGTTAGTTAATTTGCATATTATATGAATTCAATTGTGTGAAGAGCAATTTTAATGATAAATTACAATACACAAGCCAAAGAAACAATCAATCAAAGAACATTCCACAGAACCAGAATCATTACCTTAACTGCCTTGACAAGTGTTAGAGCAATCCCGGGAGCTCCATGGCACCAATGCACAAGAACATCTCTATTGTGATCTTCTTCACTAGCAGGATAGTTTCCACTGGGAAATCGATTCTTGATCATGTATCTAAGAGTGCCCTTGACATCCTCAACCTCATCCAGTTTCAGCTCTGCATCCATCAAAACATGCATAATGCCTGCCAATCCATGAGCAGCACCCCAATACCTTTCCCCATACCATTCATACATCAACGGTGGACCTCCTTTCTTAGCTAATGCCCTTCCATTCTTGATTATCTCAGTTGTGACCGCACGCTGCAAGTGACACAAACAATAATCAGTAGCAGTTCTAACAAGACATACAAGAAAAAAGCAAAAGAATTTGCAATGGAAATCTTACAATAGTTGTGCGAGAGACAGTGTCGTCACCAATATGTTTGTTTATAAACAAACAAGCCCACAAGTAGCCACTTCTTCCATACAATAATTCATCAGGATGGTTTTTTTGACAACTTAACCTATATCATCATTAATCCAAAAATTCTATCAAAAAAATCAGAAAATTTTACTCAGCAAAAGGAACAGGAAAATAGGAGAAATAATTAAGGATAATTAAAGAACCTCTCCAAATTGGTTGAGATAATAATTTTGCAAATCTTGATCATTGGCATATTTAGCAGCAACAGCCCCAAGAGCACAAACACCAGCTCTCCCACGTATAAAAGTCACATCCCTAAAAATTAAAAAGACCCCTATTAGTATTAACTGAATAGCACACACTTAACACCTAGATAAAAGAAAGAGAGTAAAAACATAAACATACCTAGAAGCAAGAGAAGCAGAATCACAAGCCTTAACAATCTGTAAACACAGAAAGAGATCATTTGTATTGTTGGTAACTTGATAGCTTTTAAAAACCAAGAAAGCAGTGCCAAGAGTGCCACTATAAAAGGTAAAGTCTTGCACATTCTGCCCACTTAATCCCCATGGAAATCACTATCTGAAATCAAATTAAAACAGAAAATTAGCAAAACCTCACACAATAGCACACCAAACCCAGAAAAGTTAACACAGTAAAAAAGGAGGGTAAATGATAAAAATACAGTTTCTTTAAGATTCAAGCCAGCTCTTTGAAATCTTTGAGAAAGAGAAGGGTAAGGCATGGATAAAAGCTTCATTAAAGAATCCCCACTTGTGTCCTCAGCTGGGATTACTTCCGCTGCTGCTTCAGTACATTAGGAAAGAACCGATCAGCCATTGCTAATTAATATTATTTTCTTTGAAGCTACTTAAGCTCAGTTCAACTTCTTCAATGGATAAGCAAATAGGGTAGCTTTCTTGCTCTGCTTTTGTTGGGTAATTTCGTAAATAAGGAACAAAGCTTTTTTTGAGTCAAAGTTCTTTGCTTTGCAAGAAGATGCCGTGCTTACACGTAAAAAAACCAAAATGTCAACGTGTCAGGATCTAAACGACACCGTTCAAGGTTTTTTGTTTGTTATTGTTGTTGCAATTTTTTTAAAGAAAAAGACATTTCATCCTCCATAGATCCGAACTAAACTATTTTATTAATCTAACCTTAACAAACAAGGCAACCAACACCCGCCATTTTCAACAACCCACCTACCACCACCTCAATGGCGTCAGGCTTCGACTCTTTCAGCCCATCTGCTGAAGAACAAGATATCACCTCCGCTAATAACATCCAAAACGACGAGATACCACCAAATTCCAGTGCTTTTGAAGACGATAGCTATCTGGGTAGTGGCGGTTACGATTCTTCATTCCCCGCCACCCACAACGACGATGTTTTCTCCGGTGAACAGCAACCGCCACCTCCTCCAATCTCTGATGACATCGATAACAACCACCCTGATGTGTACGGATACGGGATGCCAATGCAGAACCAGGAGTATGAATCGTCGCCTTTTGAGGCTCCTGAAGCTGAAACCAATGGCAATGATCATGGCATTTTCACATCAGATGGACCTCTTCTTCCTGACCCTATTCAGATGCAAGAAGAAGGTCTCCAGAGACGTGAGTGGCGCAGGTTAGTTGTTTTTTTTTTATATTAAAGTTTTGATCTTTGCCTTTTATGTATCCTGACAAAGGGTTTCTAGAAAAGATTAAATCTTTGGCGTCTTTTGTTATTAATTTCTTCATCAAAGTTTGGAATTTTTCCTTTCCTTTCCTTTTTTGGGTGCTATTTGATATGTTGCATGATTTTACTATTTAAGCTAATCATACAACAAGTGGACTTGAAAAAGAACAAGTCTTGATATCAATTTTAAGCTTTATAAATAGTTCCTTTTATGATCAAGACACTGTTATCAGAACTTTGGCTTATATGTATATGCTGACGGCACCTCCATCACTGTTTTGTCATTTATAAAAAAAATTTTTATAAATCTGAAAACCAGAATCTTGAATCGATGCTATTATGGTTTTTGTGTGCGTTGTTTTCTGGATCTCAGCCCAAAATGTTGGTTTAGAGGTATCTTCAATTAATTTGAATTCTCACAATAATTCATTGATGCTTTTAAGTTTTGATTGTTTGATGTGAGTTGCTATTCAGAAATTGAACTTCTTTGGGCTGGTTTGATGGTAAACAAATATTGGGAAAGAAATTTACTTGAATGCTAAGTTCAGTTCTTCTGAAATTGAGGGTTGGAAGTTGTAGCTTGTGAAATGAAGGGTAGATCCTGTAAATTCTCTGGACCAGTTCGGTATTAAGTGATTGCACATGGCTAGCTAATCATTATGTCATTGAACATGAATTTTGATATTTGTATGCACATAATTGAGTATTTAAATTTATCATGTGATGAGAACACAATTCTTTTATAACACTTGTTAATGCCATTGCTTCTTAGCCTTCTTTGTCGCTCACAAGTGCATTTCTTCTCTGATATGGTTGTTATAATTTTATCAGTATCTATTCTAGAGTTTAGGGTTTAGTCTTTCTCACGATCTTGAATTTATGATGGTGGTGCTTTTGGCTTCTTAGAATCTTTTCTGGGATCGATCTGTTAAGAAAACCGGACCGGATAAAGCAAGACCACAGTTAATAATTTGAGAAAAATAAAAATAAAAATAATAGAACACACAGATTTTACATAGAAAACCCCCAAACAAATCAAGGTAAAAACCACGGATAAAGACAAAAGAATTTCACTATGAGAAAATAATAGGAATTACAACCTCTCTATTTATAAAGGAGAAAACACTCAAATATTATCTCTTTATAATAGGAGAAAATAATCACTCAACTCTCTAATTTTCTCTCACTCTCTCTATTTTTATTTTTTCTATGGGATGCTTTCTTTTGCAGAATTTGAAGCCTATTTATAGACAATCAATCCGCATTCCACCGAATAAAAAATGTTAGGCACCGAATAAAAGAAAGTAATTTTCTTTCTTTGTAAAATTAGGCATCGAAATATATTTTGTTTTATTTGCTTTCTTTCAACTTTTTTTTTCTTTTCGGCATTTTCTTGACAATTTCCCACTTGAAGATTTGATTGAGGATCAATCAGATCTTCACACCATTCTTTCTTCCTTGCATTTTCATGTTGCTCATGCTTCAGTCAGGTCGCTAGAGGAACGACACCAAATAAACTTATCAGTATTGACTGCTTTAGTCATAAAATCTGCTAGGTTATCTTTAGTATGAATTTTTTGTATATCCACAGTGCCCTCTTCCACTTTCTCACGAACGAAGTGATACTGGACTTGTATGTGCTTTGACTTTGAATGAAAAGCCAGATTTCTTGCGAGATGCAAGGCACTCTGACTGTCACAGAATAAAGGAATACTCTCTTGTTCATGCCCGAGTTCCTCCATTATCATTTTCAACCATACTGCTTCCTTACTAGCTTGTGTAGCTGCTATATATTCTGCTTCTGTTGTTGAGGTTGTCACAACTGACTGCAGTTTTGATACTCAGCTCACGACTCTGCCAGTAAGTGTGAACACATACCCTGTAGTAGATTTGCTTCTATCAAGATCACCTGCATAATCTGAGTCAACATATCCTCTAACAATAAAGTCTGATCCTCCATAACATAATGCAACATCGGAGGTCCCCTTGATATATCTCAGGATCCTCTTTACAGCATTCCAATGCTCGCTGCCAGGATTCGCCATGTACCGACTAACTACTCCCACTGCATGTGCAATGTCTGATCGTGTACAAATCATCGCGAACATTAAACTCCCCACTGCTGATGCATACTTTACTCGAGACAATTCCATCCTTCCTTCTACACTGCTAGAACTCATACTGGAGAATAACTTGAAACTAGCAGAAAGTGTGGTAGAAATTGACTTACAATCTTACATATTGAAGCGTCGCAAGACCTTCTTTAAATAATTTTTCTGAGAAAGCCAAATCTTCCTATTGCTTCTGTCTCGGTGAATTTGCATCCCTAGAATCTTGTTTGCCGGTCCCAAGTCCTTCATTTCAAATTCCCTAGCCAACTAGGCCTTCAATTTTTCAATATGATCTTTGTTGGGGCCTGCTACCAACATATCATCAACATACAACAGCAAGATAATGAAATCACTTTTACCAAACCTCTTGAAATATGCACAAAGGTCTGCATTAAGTCTGTTGTATCCAAGGCTCATGATGAAGAAATCAAATCTCTTATACAAACACCTTGGCGCCTACTTCAGACCGTATAGAGATTTGTTCAACCTGCAAACCAAGTTTCGCTTTCCTTTTTCTTCAAAACCTTCCGGCTGGAGCATATAAATCTCTTCCTCAAGATCTCCATGAAGAAAAGCTAGTTTCACATCTAGCTGCTCTAGATGTAAGTCAAATGTAGCTCACATTGCCAAGACTACTTGAACAGTTGTCAGTCGAACCACTGGGGAAAATATTTCATTGAAGTCAATCCCCTCTTTCTGAGCATATCCTTTCACCACCAATCTTGCATGAAACCACTCCACTTGGTCAACACTATTTCTTTTGATCTTAAAGATCCATTTGTTGCCAATGGCCTTTCTCCCTTGTGGTAGTGGCACAAGCTCCCAAGTCTTGTTCTTATGTAGAGCTTCCATTTCTTCTTGCATTACTGCCATCCACTGAGATGCATCTGAACTGCCCATTACTTCTTTGAGAGTTGATGGCTCCCCTTCCTCAATTAGAAGACAGTATGCAACATTACTGCCCATAACATAATCTTTATGCCAGGTTAGTATAAGTTTTACACGTTTTCCCTTTCCAAGTTCTGACTCTTCAGACTTGGTTAGCTCTTCCTCTTCATGCTCCGGTGTTGCTACAGAAGAATCTTCTTCTACAGACTTCCTTTCCACCTGTACAGTTGTAGTCTCTGAGCTTTCTTTTGAAGTGCTATCATCTTCTCCCTTCAATTTATCTTCTAAAAAGATAGCATCCCTGCTGACTATAATGTTGCGGGTAGTGGGATCCCACAGGCGATACCCCTTTACACCATCAGCAAATCCCAAGAACAAACACTTCCTAGATTTTGGATCCATCATTGTAGTTTCTTGGGCATTGTACATCACGTACACATGACTTCCAAATATATGGAGGTTTGAATAATCAACTGGATTCCCAGTCCACATCTCCATCAGCGTCTTTAGATCAATTATTGTAGATGGAGACCAGTTAATCACATAACAGGCAGTGTTGACTGCTTCTGCCCAGAATGCCTTCTCTAGGCCCGCAGCTCCCAACATTGCTCTTGTTCTTTCTAATAAAGTTTTGTTCATCCGCTCTGCCACTCCATTTTGTTGAGGAGTGTACGCCGTAGTGAACTGCCACTTGATGCCTTCTTACTTGCAAAAGCTATCAAATTCATTACCAGTGTATTCTCCTCCATTATCTGTCCTCAAACACTTGATCTTATTACCTGAATCAAGTTCAACCCGCACTTTATAAGTTTTGAAAATTGCAAACACATCTCCCTTGCTCTTGATAGGAGACACCCAACATCTTTTAGAGTAATCATCGATGAAGGACACAAAGTACTTCGCTCCTCCTAGTGATGAAACCGGTGCTTGCCATACATCAGAGTGAACTAATTCTAGAACAGTCTTGCTTCTAGAATTGGATGTGTTGAACTATAGTCGATGCTGCTTGCTTGTTATGCAATGCTCACAAAAAGGTAGTGTCACCTTTGTAAGGCCCGAAAGTAGATTTTTCTCAGCAAGAACTTTCATGCCTTGTTCAAACATATGTCCAAGCTTTTGATGCCACACCATTGCAGATCTTTCACTTGAACTATTTGAAGCAACATATGCTTCTGCTTCTTGCATAGTCTCTCCCAAAAGCATATATAGATTTGCAGCAATCTTTTCCCCTTTCATAATTACAAGCGCTCCTTGGCTATTCTTCATGATTCCTTTCTGAACTTTGATAATACAATCAAGATCATCTAGTTGTCCCACAGATAACAAATTCTTCTTGAGACCTTCCACATGTCGCACTCCTTAAATAGTCTGGACTGTACCGTCATGTAACTTCAACCTGATGGTTCCAATGCCTATCATTTTTAAGGCATTATCTTCACAACTATACACAAATCCTCCTAAGATAGGTTCATAATGATGGAACCATTTTCTTCGAGAAGTCATGTGATAAGTTGCTCCTGAGTCAAGAAGCCACACATCAGCAAATTTCTTCCTGCTCTCAGTTGATATTGCTGCTTCACAGCATAATACATTTCCATCATCTGAAGTGCATGCCACATTACCTTAAGGATTCAAATTCTTTAGACTCCAACAATCCTTCTTCAGGTGACCTTTCTTACCACAATTGTAGCATTTAAAATTCTTCTTACTTCTTGATTTTGACCTACCATGATTATGACTCCCAATTGAGCCACGTTCCATTGATCTTCCTCTCATCACCGTCAAGGCTTCCACTTATTGTGAACCTGCCTACTTGTCCTTCTTGTTCTTTCATTGATTTTCTTCTTCAAGAATAGCAGCTGCTATATCATCAAAGACTAGAATTTGGTGCCAATATTAGTTGTTAAACTGATGATGAGTTGATCATATGAATCAGGTTGACTTTGGAGTAGAAGTTCTGCACGTTCTTGTGACTCTATTTTATAGCTTAAAGATGTGAGCTGTGAAAACAGAGTATTCAAGACATTAAGGTGCTCTCTCACTGAAGTAGATTCTGACATTCTCAAGGTGTAGAGTTTCCTCTTAAGGAAAAATTTGTTATATAATGACTTGGCCTCGTACAGTTTGGTGAGGTGGTCCTAAATCTCCTTTGTCGTCTTCTTTTCTTCTATGCTGGACAAGATCTCATCTGTAAGTGCCAGATGAAGGTTTGTAATAGCATTCCCATCCATCTCATTCCATTTATTGTCATCTGTGAATGTTGTCGACCTTTCACTAATCGTCGCCAGAAAACTATCTTTTGTCAAGATAGCCTTTATCTTCAATTTTCATAGTGAGAAATTTCTCCCGTTGAACTTTTCAATCTCAAATTTTGCCGCCATTGCTTCTATCACAAAAGGTGCCTTTTAGCTTGCAAAATGAACCGTAGTAA
>CANYLF012605581.1:0-10780 GCA_948193215.1 Bocquillonia castaneifolia
TGAATAACAATGGATGTAAAACTCATTTATATTTTATATTCATAGTTCATTAATTCTAATTGTACAACCACACATTAGTTTGCAATTTTATTTATAATTTTTAATTAATTATATATCCTTTTATTATATATCTATATTTTAATATTTTTATTGTCAATTAAGTATATATTTTGAAAAAACAACTATTTTAGTTGGTAGAGTACTAAAGTGTATTTTTCTACCAAAAAAATGATATTTTTTTATGAATAAAATCGCATAGTGATAAACACATAAATTTTTTTAATATTTTCTCATTTATTAATTTCTAAATGCAGAAAAATTAAAAAAGGTTAGAAGTCCTTTCATTTACTACATTGAATTCTTTCTGCTTACCCCACCTTCTACCTTATTGTCAACTACGGTTGTCCTACCTACACCCCCATAGACTACCTCCGCCCCCCTGCCAAAGCTTTCTGGCTACGCCACTGAGTGTTGCACATAATCAACTTGAAGGGCTCATACTAAATGGGAAGCAATTCAATACATTTGGCAATGATTCGTAAGAAGGGAACTTAGGATTGTGTGGACCTCCATTGTCAAAAGCATGTAAAGATAATGATATTCAAGATGCAGAAAATTCCAACCAACGAAAACAAGATGATTCAGATTGGGAAATTGTTGGGAAAATTAATAAATTGATCGGGCACAACCGGCACAGCGGAAGCATGACAAATATTTTAATAATAAAATAAATGGAGGCGTTAAAAATAGAGAAAATAACAGAGACACAAAATTTAACGTGGTTCGGCGTAAACCTACATCCATGAGCAAAGGAGAAAATAAAAATCCACTAACAAATATGAGGAGTACAAAATATTTGGAGAATAACCTCACAACCCGAAACCCAAAAATAATCAAATAGTGTTTATCCCTCAAATTATACAGAAATAACTCAATGGACTAATTATAATTTTTGTACCTAATAGAGAGACTATACACCCAAAAGTATTACACCCACATAAATTAATTTTTCTCTCAACACACAGCTCTCAAAATTAAATCACACACCCTTTCTTGCCGAAGCACCTCATGCTTACCATTTCCTAAGAAATGCCCGGTATATATATACACATGCACACACATGCATGTGAATGAAAAGAGAAAGCCAAAACCAATTGGCCAACTTCTTAATTTCCAAAATTGCTGCCTAAATTCGGTGGCACATACCACCGAATTAAAACTTAATTTTTCCCTTTTTTTATTAAAAAATTTAAATTAATACAACAATTCTCTTCCTTAATTTAAATTTTGACAAATTCACAAAACTCCTCCTTAATGACAAATCATTTTCCAAATCCAAGAGAACTAATACTAAATTTCAAAAAATAGTGTAGACACAAAAATATCAAATCAACTATATGTAGTATTTACTGTCAAAAATACTACCTTAACAGTTGATACCCCAAACACTATTAGCATGAAAATGCTTCTGAATTTACCATAAAAGAAGACAATGTAGCAGTTGCACCTGTAATGACAGAATTTATGAAGCTCATATAAACGGCCGACTTGATGAGCTAACATCACAAATATGGCACCAAAAAAAATCATTTCACCACCAATAAAATTAAATCCACCAATATCCAAAGTGGACAGAGAGATGAAATTCATAAACATAATTTTTTTTTAATTGACTGAACCGATGCCAGTAATTTTTTTCAGACACAAAAATTCACCTCCAGACTCATCTCCGAAAAAATTGGCTTCATCGGATTCCTCCTTATGCTGTTGTTTATTTTTCAACTTAAAACAATCAGTCTTAATATGTTCTTTCTTCTTACAATAATTACAGGTCAAATTTTTATGCCTGGAACTGCTACCAGAATCTTTCCCACTAGCACCTCTACAAACCAGTACACGATTTGCTGGGTTCTGGTAGGTGCTCTGAACAAACTCCTTATCCATAAGTTCTTTTGCAAAAAGAGCTTGTTTTACCTCCTCCATAGAAATAGTTTCTTTATTGAAAATTAAAGAATCTCTAAAATGATTATAAGAGGGAGGTAAAGAACAGAGCAACATGAGAGCCAAATCTTCTCCATCATACTTAACATCCATATTTTCCAAGTCCATCAAAATGGATGTAAACTGATCGAGGTGTGATTTTAACGGTGTACCTTCTGCCATATTGAGCATGTGCAATCGGTACTTTACAACAAGCATGCTGGTGAGGTTTTTCTTCAAAAAAAAAAAAGATTCAACCTTTTTCCATAAATCTACGGCAGTTTTCATGAATGACTTCTCGCAGGACCTCATTTGACAAGTATAACTGAATGGCAGTAAGGCCTTTTTCATCCATTTCTTCAATTTGGGCTTCTGTCAAAGTGGCTGGTTTTTTATTTTTCTCTAGAAGTGCTTTTTGCAACTCATTTTGTGTCAACAACACACGCATCTTGACTTCCCATAAGGCAAAACTCATGCTGCGGTTGAATTTCTCAATGTCAAATTTTGACGTCGCCATAACAAATCCCAAAAAAAATATAGAACAGGCTCTGATACCAGTTGTTGGGAAAATTAATACATTGACCCAGGCATAAGCGGCACAGCGGAAGCAAGATAAATATTTTAATAATAAAATAAATGGAGGCGTCAAAAATAGAGAAAATAACAGAGACTCAAAATTTAACGTGGCTCGACGTAAGCCTACATCCACGGGCAAAGGAGAAAATAAAAATTCACTAACAAATATGAGGAGTACAAAATATTTGAAGAATAACCTCACAACCCGAAACCCAAAAATAATCAAATGGTGTTTATCCCTCAAATTGTACAAAAATATCCAGTGGACTAATTATAATTTTTGTACCTAATAGAGAGACTAAACACCCAATAGCATTGCACTCACATAAATTAATTTTTCTCTCAACACACACAGCTCTCAAAACTAAATCACACACCCTCTCTTGCCGAAGCACCTCATGCTTACCATTTCCTAAGAAATACCCGATATATATATACACATGCACACACATGCACGTGAATGAAAAGAGAAAGCCAAAACCAATTGACCAACTTCTTAATTTCCAAAATTGCTGCCCAAATTCGGTGGCACAAGCCACCGAAATTAAAACTTGATTTTTCCCTCTTTTTTATTAAAAGTTTTAATTAATACAACAGAAATTGGATTTGGATGGGCATGTTTACAATAAAGAAACCCATTTGGTTTGTCAACATGGTTGAAGGTCCATGGACTCAGTCGATGAAAGATTTAAAATGATTTTGTTAGGAAAAATTCCCCTATTACTCCATAGACTACCTTTAATAAAAATAATAAAAATAGTTAAACAACCAAGAGAAATTAACAAGACAAGTATTTACGTGGAAAACTCCAAAACCGGGGAAAAACCACGGCCGTTGTCAAAAGAAAACCAAGAAAAATATTCACTATGTGAAAAATTATTACAACCACAAAATATAAAATATAATATTTTTCTCACACCCAAAACCCAAGAAAAATACCCAGAGGGTTTCCTAGAGAATTTTTACCCAAACCCTCTAACCCTCACAATTTTCTTGAACACACAACCAAACTCACACCTCACAAATTTTTTTTCTTTCTCTCCGAGTGCTTGTGTGTTATTGTGTTTTTGATGTGTTTTAAAAACAAAGAAACCTAATGCCTTATATAGGCAAAATAACTAACATATAGACAAACAAAAAAAAAACGGTGCCAAACTTTCATTTTTCTTTGGCCAGCCAACTTCTTTGGTTTTTTTTTATTATTCTTTAACAATCTCCACCATAATTAAAAAAAATACCCGCTACCAAAAATATTGTCTGTCATCGAAAATCGTAATTCTTAAACAAGAATTGTCTTACTCCACCATAAAGAGTACATCCACTTGGAATTAATACCAACTCCAAGAATTTCACCCATGTCGAAAATCTTGCTAATAAATTATGGTGCAACTTCCATGCTGATTTTTCGGAAGTTCATTAGCCATCGACATTCCTGTCACGACCTAAACCCAGGTTACGTGACCGGCGCCAGGGAACGGGAAAGCTATTTGCTACCAGAACCCATGGCTAGCCCAACACCTGTTAAATACCAAAAAACAACATAATATACCAGAATTATATATTCTGGTTTCACAAAATAACTATAATACTGCCAAGATCAAACATATATATAAAGTCCATAATAATAATCTGATATCATAAAATAACCAGCTTACTAGCTGGAGCCTCACCGGGCTATAATCATCCAACATAACAGATCATTCATATATAGTATAATATAACATCATAATAATGATACATATCCAATAAAACATAAGTTAATCATCCTAACACAATACGCTAATACTGCAGCTACTAGACTAAATACATCTGAATATTAGTACTTGAACGTACTCAAAATTGCTGGTGAAGAAGAAGACCAGCGTAGAGGTTTTCTGATAGAGGTCTGAAGAGAATCCTGAAAAATAAATTGAGGAGAGTCAGACCTCACTGAGTGAATTAATAGCATATTTATGAAATTCAACCTAGGTCATACACAAACACACACTATAGTAATATATAGTAATAGAATATATAATATACACACAATCACATAGATGAATGCAACAACCAAAACATACAAGGAGGAGGACTGAAGTAGAACTCCTAGTTTCCCTCTAAAATCCTATAATAATTTCATTTCTCTTAATTCCAAATAATTTCTCTTAATCTAATGTATTTGTCTGGCGCCCGAGATCCACAACCGAGCAAGCCCAAGCATTTGCTATAAATGTCGCCCAAGATCCACAACCGAGCAAGCCATAGTTATAACAAACAATTAAGGATCAGTGCCCGAGATCCACAACTGAGCAAGCATCGTCCTTAATATCAATCATAAATATACATACCTGACTCCTGTGTACACAAAGCCTGGTGACGCCCACCAAGTAGCTCGTCCCACAGCCATCTTCCGTCCAGCACACCACAATTATAGCATAACAAACATTCACCATATTCACAATAACAATATATATATATATAATAACTATAATGTATGGTTAAATATATATCCATGTAATTCTATAATAACTAACTACTACATATATGTATATTATGTAAATGCAAATAATAAATGTTCATGATAATGATTATGATAACATAGAAATGATTTTTAAATCTAAAAGCAATTTATAAATGTGCAATTAACTCACAGTAAGAACGAGCGCCTTCCTATGCCCCGGAGCTACAGCCTCTCTCTTGGGCTCTACTACTCTCTACATAATATAAAAAAAATATAGTTTTAGATTAAAGACATACCCTATTCCTAATTAATTCTAGATTACTATATAAAGATCGAAACATATACTATCAACCTATAAATAAAACGTATAATATAACGTATTCCATATAACTCGATATCACATTTTACGAGAAAATTCTACCAAAAATTCTGCTGAGCCTCGGCTATAAAACAAACATCTCTTCATCGAAGTGGAGCCCATCCTGCATATAAACAACACTTCTATAATCACCAACAATTGTCGAGTCTACCAGGTTACCCGGACTTACAAAACACAACCATTATAGCATCAACCAATATCATTTATATATATTCATTATTGGACTTATCGCATCATTTATTATCTATTATACTTATTCAAGGACCCAAACAGTCCTTAACAGTCCGAAAATTCAATATTCTGTTACACGATCTAAACAGCCCTAAAATCAATTTAATTAATCCAAATATCAAATTTATCCGATTTAATTCCAATTCGAGTTAATAGTAACATATATAACATGCTTATAACATATAAAACATTCAAACAATTAAATTAGACGTGTAACACGTAAAATCAAGAAATTCCATAAACCGCTAAACGACTTCCAGGATTTTTAATTTAAAAACCATACATTATTTTCCTATCAGTCATTTATTAAAGTTGTCCGAAATAATTTTCTATAATTTTTAAAAATATTTTCACCAATTTCCAGGTCGTACCCCATAGCCACCGCCCATGGCAGCGTGTGTGGCTCAACCGCCACCATGGATGGCGGTCTGAGGGTCTAGGAACTCACCCACCAGCGGCATAACTTCCTCCCAAGTGTATTTTCACCACTCACGTGCTGCAACAACCACACAAAACACTCAGATAGAAGTCCAAACACCATCAGAGCTGAGGAAGTCCAAGAGCTCCGTTCACCAGCCAATAGAGGTTGTCAGCGTTTCGGATAGCTACCAAACTTCATCATTCTTCATGATCTACAAGTTTATGAGGTTTGTTTGGCCGGACAACAGTGGAACGGTGAGAACGACGGAGGCCATGTTCGTCGAAGAAGACGAAGCTGTTTTCTCCATTTACAGGTAACGGCAGGAGGAGTTCTTGGTGTCTATGTGTTCGTGATGAAGAGAGCTACAACATGGTTACTAGTTTGCAGGTGGAGGTGGCCAAAAACATCGGTTATAGGTGGTGATCGATGTCGGGCTATAGTGGCACTAATGAGAGAATCTAGGTACTGTAGTAGCAATTAGGTTTTTAAGTTTTCTTTTCAAATAAGCCCATTAGACGATTTTGCCTATATAAGCCAAAGTTTTTGGTTTATAAATTAGTCCTTTTTCTCGATTAAATTTTATCTTTAACTTGATTTTACCCCAAATTTTTACCACAAGCTCGAGAATGTATTTTACACTTTCAAGCAAAATTTTCGCTTAAACGGACATTAATAACCCCCATTTTGATTTATTATTGTATAAAGCTTAACAATTTAATTCCCAAATTAGAAATTAATTATTGCAGAAATTACGGGTATTACAATTTCTCTATTTGTTCCACCACACACCTTGTATAATTATCAGCCAATGCCCGTGTGCAAATATGTGGACATGCTATCAATCATATGTCCTCTTTCATGGCATCTCCAGTGGTAGCAATCATGCCATGAAGACATATTTTTTTTATTAATTAAATTCACCATCTCCCTCTTCAAGGGAGACAACATTGGTAACAACATCTTCTTCTCTGGAGCTATTGGGCGAACCAGCTCCATCTTTTCTGCAGTTCTTCTTTACATGGCCAGTTTGACCACATCCCCAGCATATAATTTTCTTTACAGAGTTTTTCTTCTTCTTCCCATGCTCACAAACAGCAAACACTGAATTTTCTGAAGGTCTGCATTCTGCATTCATTCTTCTTTCTTCAAAAATTAATTTACTCGTCACCTCGGAGTAAAATACAGTTTCCTTCCCATACTTTAAAATGGGTTGCATGTATTTGTAGAAAGGTGGAAGAGACAAAATGAGTCACAGGGCTTTATCCTCCTCATCTATTTTAACTCTAAGAGTCTCCAATTCAGAAATAATTCCATTCAGGACACTCAAATGATTTGAAATTTTTTTACCTTCCTCCATCTGCAATTTATAAAATTGCTCCTTCAAATAAAGTCTATTTGAAACACTCTTTGACTGGTATAAATTTTCAAGTTTATCCCAGATCTCCTTTGTTGTAGACAGTCCAACCACATTAGCAAAAACATTCTTTACTAAACTGAGACGAATTTGACTGGCAGCTTTCATGTCTAGGCCCTCCCAGTCTTCATCGCTCATCGTGGACTTTCCTGAGTCTCCACTTTTATCACCGGACACTTCTGAATCTTTTCCGCTGGTCAAAGGGATTGGCCTTCCCTTCAAGACTTTGTACAATCCAGATTTGATTAACAAATCCTTGACTTGCACTTGCCATAAGGCAAATTTAATTTTTCAATCAAATTTCTCAACATCAAATTTAGTTGCTAACATTTTTCCTGTGCTTTTATTTTAATGTAAAACACACACTAAAAACTCCGCCTCACCAAAGGTACTTGTAGGCTTTTAAAAATAGAGTAAATAATAATTTAACTTATTTTCTGATGTGGAGGGTCCACCTTAGTGGCAACCACAAAGCATACGACAAGTAGATATTAATACCCCAATAAGGCTCTGATACCAGTTGTTGTGAAAGATTTCCCTATCACCCTACAGACTACTTTTAATAAAAATAATAAAAATAGTCAAACAATCAAAGAGAAATTAACAAGACAAGGATTCGCGTGTAAAACTCCAAAACCGGAGAAAAACCACGACCATTGTCAAAAGACAACCAAGAAAAATATTCACTATGTGAAAAATTATTACAACCACAAAATATAAAATACAATATTTTTCTCACACCCAAAACCCAAGAAAAATACCAAGAGGATTCCCAAAGAATTTTTACCCAAACCCTCTAACCCTCACAATTTTCTTGAACACACAAGCAAACTCACACCTCACAATTTTTTATTCTTTCTCTCCGAGTACTTGTGTGTTATTATGTTTTTGATGTGTTTTAAAAACAAAGAAACCTAATGCCTCATATAGGCAAAATAACTAACAAATAGACAAACAAAAAAAAAACGGTGCCAAACTTTCATTTTTCTTTGGCCAGCCAACTTCTTTGATTTTTTTTTAATTATCCTTTAACAGATTTCTCCTTGCATGGACGTAATGGAAGAAGACATTAATCAGATCAAAGAATAAATAGACAGCAGTCAGTGTACTTGTGAAATAAAAAAAAAAAAAAGAATTCTATCCAAATACCAGTCTTAATTTGTAATTACTACAAGTATAATTTTTCTTTCAATTAACTGTGCTTCACAACTATTGTATTGAATTTTCAACTTTGAAGATTATCATCAAGATATAGAATTAAAGGAATTCAATTACTCCGCGAACTAAATAAAGAGTGAGTATATCATATTTATAGCAATGCCAATGTCAAAGATTCAAGAATGGAAAAAATAAATAAGGAGAATGAAAATCCTATACTCCATTAATATCAAAGTTGTAAGGATAACGCAACAATTATTGTAATTAAAAAAATAAAACTATTTTTTTAAACAAAATTTATAACTTAATTGTAAATTCTAAATCTAAAGTTAAAAATATCTGATTAAGTTTAAAATCCTTAGTTTCTAGAAAATAATGGACTTTGAATATTTGATTTAATTATTGAATTTGTTATCTAATATCTATTAATTTCAACACAATCCCAAATGAATTCCAACATGCTTAGGGGTGAGCATGTCCCCGAACTCGAACCGGAAGTTAGGGATTTGAAAAATTAATACTCCAAAACTGTACCATATTATAAAATCTCCGTGCCATTTTGAACTGAAATTTTGGCACGATTCGGATCGGAGATTCAATGGTTTCTGATCGGTCCAGAAAGGTATTATATTTAAAAAAAGAAAAAATAAAATCATAATATATCATCTTATTTTTCTTTCATATTTATTTTTAATTATTAAATAAAAAAAACCTTATAATTAATATAAATATTATCTAATAATTTAGATATATATATATATATATATATATATATATATATATATATATATATATATTGTAATAATATCTATCAATAGCTTATAAAAATTAAAAAAATTAAGAATTTATTAAAAATAGATAATTTTAACTTATAAATAAATTTAATAAAATCTTATGTTATGACAATTGATTTCTAAGTTGAGATTTAATTTAAATAATATATTTAAGAATTACAGAAATTATTATAAGTTATAACTTATAAACTAACTTTTATGCAATTGTGTAATTAATGTATTAATTTCATACAATAATAATATAATTAAATAATATAAAAATAAAACACATATATGTATGTGTGTGTATTGAAAAAATTTCCTTTTAAATCAGTTCTAGTTTGGTTGTTCGATACGGTACAATTCAGATAGGTTCAATACGGATATTTATAAAATCTCCAAAACCATACCAATTAATTTTTCAGGATGGTTTGGTGCAGATAAAGTCAATAAGTTAACAAATATTTTCGGTTCTAGATATTATTGGTTAGGATTTTCGGTATGGTTCGGAAATCTTTAGGATCCATGCTCAGCCCTAAACACGCACAAGATCCCCTGTGGAGTTTAACCGATGCAGCCGAGGTCCAAGGTGAAATTTTATAATCCAATCTCAAGGTACACATTTTGCTTCTAAAATTATGTGTTTTATGCTTTGTTGTCATCTTCCATGTTATTAGTAAATACTACAAACCTCCAACAAAGTGGAGGCAAACTGTTAACATCTCATTTTTGACACAGGTATGTAGAAGAGGCTCGAAGGCCCTATGATGATCATTCATGATTTAAATAGCATGAATTGAATGGTAATTGCTCCTCATTAATCATAAATATGCTTTTGAAATCATTTTGAAACTCGAAAAGCTTGTTTTGAGTCAAAAAAATAACCCGTTTTAGTTCTAACAGTGTAAACTTCAGACGGTTTTCATCATAACTTTTTATATGAATGTCAAAATGACTTGAAACATGTACTTCCAATAAATTGAGCCTTTTTGCACATTTGTGTCTGTAATATGCTTTTCCAAATTTGATCTTTTCAAGCCTAAAAAATGGCCCTGAAATGCCAAACACCATTCCAACTCACTACAAAAAAATTTGTAATTTGCGACGGAAATCTGCGACGGATAGTGTATCCATCGTAGATTTAAAGGATTTGCGACCAGTTGGATGCAAAATTAGGACGAAAACCAAAAATAATTACCTTCTGCGACGGACAGTGTCAGTTCGTCGCAAACTTGGTAGCAATATTTTGGGAGGGAAGCCCGCATCAAAAAATGTGGTTAGCGCTTTAAATTTGCGATGGAATGATAAATTTCTACGTTGCGATGGCCTTTTAGGATTTTGACGCAGATTAGAAATGGGAAAACCCTAATTTCAGCTAAAATTCTGCGGCGAAAAGTTTGAAATTTGC
>CANYLF012606545.1:0-12558 GCA_948193215.1 Bocquillonia castaneifolia
ATTACATTAGTCTACTAAGATTATTTATCATTCTAAAACATTCTCATAACACAAATCATTCATAATAATTAATTCTCATCTCATTCATTCTCAATCAATTATTCAACATCCATCCATCTCACAAACTTAAATCATAACATCACTTTTACTTAATAATTCATAAAAAAAAAAGAATTTAATATAAAACAATACACCAACCAAGCCATTCAAGAAATCATCACAATTAGTATTAATAGTTATTTACTTACTATACATGAAGAACACCAATTAAAGTCTATTGGCCTCCTTTCTTCAATCCTCTTTGTTTTAGAAACTCCCCTAAACACAATAATCATCCAAATAAATAATTTAATAATAAAATATACAATTACTGCTCAATAATCTCTTCTAAAATAGTAATTACATGTTAATTCAATGCTAATAAAAAACCCCCCAAAATTCTCTCAACTTTAACTCCGAACTCCGTAAACAAACCAATTAATATAAATTAACATCAATCAATTAAAGAAAAAATTACCAATTAATAAACTTCTTCTCAAACTTTTCATCTTTTCCTCTTCTTAAGCTTTCCCTTCCTTTCCTCTTCTTTTTTCTCTCTTTCCATTCTCTACAAACTACACTAACTCCTCCAAAAGAAGACCCTTTTTATCCCTTAAAATTTATTTCCTTTTATTAATATGTTTTAAAATATTCTTATTGGTTAATCAAAAGCAAACTTTGAATGTTAAACTCAAATTAAAGAAAACTTCAAATTCCACCCTAAACAATCTCATACTACTATAAACATCCTCACCGGTAAAAATCCTCGCAATTATAATTAATAATCTATAATTAACAAAAGTTAATATACTAATGAAGCCAATTATATGTTAATGCATGTAATTAATCTTGAGGATGTTACATTTCAATGCTCTTATAATACACTAGGATATCATCAATGAATACTATTCTAAACTGTTCTAGAAATGATCTGAATACTCTATTCAGCATTTCCGTAAATGCTGTTGAAGCATTAGTTAACCTTAAGGGTAGAGCTAGAAACTCATGGTGACCATACTTAGTTCAAGATGTCATCTTCGGGACATCTACCTCACTAATTCTTAATTAGTGGTAAACCGATCTCAATTCAATCTTGGAAGAGCATTCTGCACCTAGCAATTGGTCAAGCAAACTGTAAATTCAGTTAAGTGGATACTTATTCTCTGTTGTCACCTTGTTCAGTCCTCTGTAATCAATACAGAGTCAAAGTGCACTATTCTTCTCCCCTTCACAACAATACAAGGTACCCTAGGAAAAAAGTTAGGTCTTATGAATATCAAGAAATTCTTGCAACTGCTCCTTCAACTCACTTAACTCAACTGGGTCATTATGTACAAAGTTATAGATATGGGAGTGGTTACAGGTGTCACATTAACACTGAATTCAATCTCTCTATTAGATGGCAACCTTCATAATTCTCCTGGAAATACATTAGAGTACTCATATATTATGAGTCTTCCCTCACAATTACACAGATATACTTTAAGGAGATTCACTGAGTCTACTAAACCCTTTTTATATTAATTACTATAACTGCTTCTCAAGCACCTTACAACTCTACATGAGTTGTTCACTAATTAAGAATTGAGACAAGAGCTGTCCCATGTACTATATCGACATCGCACCTAATCTTTCTGTCAAGTGGTACTTTGATAACTTCTTTAGAGCATATCAGTTTATTTCCACACTACTCAATCTTTACTTATATTATCCGCTTCCAGAATTTTATCTCTGACAAGGCTATGTTTTTCCTCGATAGCTATGTATACTTAATCACTTAGTGATTATGATAGAACTTATATTCTGAAGTATCACACACACCTATTACCTCAAGATTCAGACTCTTCATCATCAGGAATTTATGATAATCATCTCCTTCATTATTTACAATCTAAAATAACATACTGCTAGGACAATCAGACCATTTTAAGGTCACATAGAACCCCATTACATCCACCAACATTAAACCTGCCATTCGTTCGACTCAAAGCCATCACAAATTAATAAAAGGAAAACAATGCCAATGGTCAAGGCATAAATCAATGAAATAGCTACTAACAAAGGATCACAATTCTAGATCCTCGACTTTCCGCTGTGTATAGACTAGTCGAAGCTTTTAATCACTGAATTTACTGTATCGCACATTTGTCACTTTACTAATGTAGCTTGAAATTAAATCTCTAGATTATTATAGTATTTTGCAGCTTTACGTCTCTTATATAACATGAAATTTCGATTTCTTCACTTATGTCTTTGTATCTGAAGGACTTCACACTATTTAGGTTTTACTCAATTTCAAAATTAAAATTAAATAATAGTTGAAAAATTATTTTAAAATTTATATACTTTCTTTTACTTTAGACTCTCAACACTAAGTCCAGAGGCGGTCGACCATATATATTCTAGATGCAACAAGTAATGCAACTTATAATGCAATGAGTAATGCAATTCATGATGTATGATTATGAATATGATTTCATGCTTCACTATATACCCTGATGTTATCCAATGTTAGAATGCTGATATGCATATATCTACGTGTAATTTATAAATATGACTTTTAACTCACTTCCACTGGACATAGATATCAAGTCCTAAAACAATTTTGAAGAAGTAATAATAATAATTTTTTTTCAAAAAAAAATTCTTATAATTTCACTTTCATTATCTATAAAACTCAGCTATCATCGTAAATTCATAATAATAGTATATTTACTGGTGGCCATTGCTTATAGAAAATCTCATATTAATAAAACAATAATAATTCCTTTCATAGGTGTAAGTTCTCACAGATTTCATAACTCATCACTGGTAGTTTAACCTCAGTTGTCGTACTATTGTTTGCTAATAATATCTCTTCAGTATATGCTCCAAGGCAATTACCCATTATAATTCATACTATAACTACCATTACTCACACAATCTTCATTTAAAAATGTATCAATAGCCAATATAACTTTTCTAGCTCTCATCGCCATGTTGAAAATAAACAACACAAAATTATGATGAACACAGTCCTAATGGTACACAAACTTGAAAAACAAGGAAGACTGAACAAGGACAAGTACGAATCATATGCTGCAGTAGTTTCAAGAAAGATTCTGACACTCTACATAATAATAAATGCATATAACAAAATCATAAGCTCTGATACTAACTTTGTCACCACCGAAACCTAGGGTACATTACCGGTGCTAAGGAATGGGAAAGTGATTAGCTACCGGAACCCGTAGCAAACCTAAACCCGATAAACACAATAATTTAACCATCATTTTATATTTGATCAATATGATTTAACAATGAATGCATATACATATACATGTAATTTCTTTGTATAATTAAATGATAACAATATTAATGATGATAGTAGTAATAATAATAATATTATTATTAATAATCATAATAAATAATAATTATAAAAATCAGCATCCCAGCTGGAGCCTTACAACTACTCATGACTATCATCACTATACTCATTTACTTCAATAGTAATATTATGAACATGTATATATATTACATGATTTACCAACTTATGGACTTATAAATTCTAAACAAATAGATCACTACTGCAGCTCTAGAGTATAAATGCATTTATATGATACACCAAGTTGAAACATACTTTACAACCAGTGAAAAATAAATCTGGTATCGAGTACTGACATGGGAAGACTGAAAATAAGAAACCTGAAAAAAATGGTTGAGGGGAGTCAGACCTCACTGAGTAAATTATATCAAATCTATTTTACTTAATCACTATGTATGCCCAAAAACATTCTTTTACAATTCCTTTTTATAATAACAAATACGATTAACATATACCAATGAGGGAGGAAGGGAAGCAAAGCACCTAAACCCAAAATTTTCCTTTAATGTCCCTGTCGGGTCTCTTAATCCAATGGACTAGGCCTATTTCCAACTTTACCTACATATCCATATCAATTCTAATACTTGTCCAATATATATACCAGTGCCACGAGAGCCCTTGGTGTCCAAACCGAGGCTAACTTGGATCTTAAAGGCCTCAGTCGAATTTTCTTATCCAAACGGGTTACTAGTGCCACAAAAGCCCTTGGCATCCAAACCGAGGCTACCCTGGTACCTACCATATAATACACGTGTGCCCTGAGAGTCCTTGGCATCCAAACCGGGGTTAGCACACCCCATTCATAATATATCACCTTACCATATCATTACATACCTAAGTCCCGATCAATATCGAGTGCACATGATCCTGGTGCCGCCTACCAGAAAGCTCATTCCACTTACCTTCTTTATCCCTCCATTAGCACATTCATAAATTACGCAATACCATATATATGTGTATATATACACTTAAACATATATATATATATATATATATATATACTGGAATGATTAATAATAAAATAATATTTATGATTTAATATGTATAAATTTCTATAATGAAAATAAAATGGATGCAAGCAAATAAATAAAATAAAACTGATATAATTCACAAAAATGAAGATCACACAGCATCCTACTGCTCCGGAGTAGGATCGCTACCAGCCTGACGATCTATAAAAAAAAATAAAGTAATAATTTTATTAGAAATAACACAAGGATATCCTTACTAAAGATTTAAAATCCTATTACGACATCGAAAATCCATTTCTAACTCGGACATGATTTTCGAGGTAATTCTACCTAAATTTCAGCGGCACCTCCCCCATAATACGAATGTCTCTCCATTAAAGTGGAGCCCGTTTCTGTAAGCAAACACACTTCTATAATTTCAAACATATACCGAGCCCATCAAAATACCCGGATTTACCAACACAGATAAACCGTAACGATTATAATTTATTTTCAAATTCGGTTTATCACATCATATAATCGATTCACTTATACTTAATCGATGTACATACTATTTACTATAATCCATAAATTAATTATTTTAATTACTAATAATCCTAACTCGGTTTATCGCCCGAACTCGTGTTATCCGAATTAACCATCTACCTTAGTCATATTAATTCCAATTTGATCTCATAATTACTTATTCATCATGCTTATAACATATTTGAAGCCCAAAAATCTTAATTAAATCCTAAACACGTATTTCTAGGATTTTTATACACCGCATTTTACCTTCCGGGATTTTTAATTTAAAATCTACACATAATTTAACTATCGTGTCTTCACAAAAGTTGTCCAAAATAATTTTTAGGATTTTATAAAAATATAATCAGAAATTTTTGGGTGGGGTCCACTGGCCGGTGACGTCTGATGGTCACCAAACTTTCTAGAATGAAGCGCAACTTACCCAGGAGTCTCCATGCACTATTCACGCGCTGGAAATAGCTCCCAAATGGTCAGAATAATTCAAAAACCGAAGATGGGTGAAAATTCCGGTCAAGCTCCGTTCAATGTCTTCCGGTGACCGTTCAAGTCGATTCTTATGTCTAACCCACTTGTTTTTCGACGATCTACAAGTTTATGGATTCAATTTGGTCTAATTTTGGCCAGAAAATGGTGAACCACCATATCCAAATATTCTAGGGGCAAACTTGTCACAAAATTGGCGATATAAATTGGAGAAAATGGTATCAATGTGTAGGAAATTAAATAAGCTTCGTTTTGATATAAAGTGGGTTGAAGATGGTGGCCGAACGAAGAAGTTATGGACGGAATAAGGTGATCAGGCTACAGTGACCGTTTTAGAGAACTATGGGTACTGTTGTCGCTATTTTGCTGAAATTTCTGTATTTTGATTAGGTCCCTGGCAGCTGTTACCTTATATAGAAATGAAGTTTTCAGATATTACAATTTAGTCATTTTCTTCAGTTACTCATTATTGTTAACTCGGTTTTGTCTCAAATTTTAACCACGAACTTGTATAATATTTTAACATATTCAACCAAAAAATTAGATTAAAATAATTTCCCAAAATACCCTTTTTGAATTTTTAAAGGTTAAACTCGATTAATTAAATTCTGGATCAATTAATTTAATTCGGGGGAAAAATCATGGGTATTATAGAGAAGGTTGCTGCCGCTTCTTCGACGTGATGGTGGAGGAGGCTGCTTCGACGGCGGTGGAGGAGTGGTGGTGGTGCTGAGGTGGAGGGGCAAGGTGGTACGGTGGTGGGGGAGGTGTGGTTAGCGGCGCAGGGCGAGAGGAAAAAGAGGGGAAGAAGAAATTGATAACTGCGGAAATGAGGAAGCTGTCGTATTTATATTTTTATATTTTACGACGGACAAAGCCATCGCAGATAATGATAAATCCGTCGCCGAAAGCAAAGAAACCCTAGCTGTCATATTATATTCCACCTTTTGCGATGACAAATCCGTCACAGACATTAAAAGAAACCCTAGTTGTCGTTATCATATGTCAACCTTTTGAGACGAAAAAGCCGCCGCCAAAACCAAGGATTCCGTCACATATTTTGAAAGAAAATTCATCACAAATCTGCGTCAGAGGACATGATCCAACGCATATTTACGACGGCTAATCCGTAGCAGAATCACCTCATACATCACAAAAACTTGGCGTATGAGGGAGAAAAATTGGCGCGAAGGTCTCGCCAAATATTGGGACCAAATCTACAACGACTCATTTATTTCTGACGTAAATTCTAAAATATTTTACATCTGGTCACAAAAAAAGCTACGGACTAGTCACAGATTTATTGATTTTATGACGGACGTCGCAAATATGACATTTTCTTGTAGCGAAAATCGAACCGAACTGAACCGACCGTTGCTCACCCTAGTGGTACCCAATAGATAACTGACGCCTGAACTCGGATTCGATGGACTAATTTCAATGGATGAATTTCTCTAAATACCTGTCATTGACATGAGCAAGCTCATGGAAGTACATTCTTCAGGCCATGACACTGACAATAAATTGTCTCAGCTTCACATGGCATGTCAACAGTGGGGATTCTTTCAGGTGTGTATTTTTCAATCATAAACTTAATTTAATCAACAATTGATTATTATATTAATTTACACTCAATGGTAGAATTAACAGTTGATCAATCATAAAGTAGCGGAAGATGTGATGGAGAACACGAAGATGGGGATGCAAGAGTTTTTTAAGCTACCATTAGAACAGAAGATTTTTTTTTGAAAATTAATGTATATATATTTTAGATATAATTAAAACAATGGTGCCATTATTGTAATAAATTCATTTCCAAAATCATAATCTCATTTTTAGAAAGTATTTATTTCATTAATAAAATTAATTTTTATTTTTTTAAAAAATCCAACTTAATTAGTATAAGGTTAATAAAGTCAATTAAAAAAAATATTGCTCTGGCCCTAGTAATATGTGCTTTGAAAATATGGTCACCCTAATTTTAACCTCTACTTGGTATAAATAATCTATATAATAACATTTTCTATATTTATGGCACAAAAAATATCAACTCTTTAAATATTACATCTTGCTGAAAATTTTTTAAAAAAGCTTCATCACAATATACATTTGAACATAAAATATATTCACATACATCTAACCTACTTAAAATGATACCATTAAATTAATAACTTTTATCATTTTATAAAAAAAAATTATGCCACTCATTTTGTTTCATACATGTCATTTAATAATTAATTATCCAATAATTAATAAAAAATACCTTACATCTATATGGAAATATATTTGTTTGATAATTATCTGGATAGAAATATTAATTTATATAATATAGTTCCGTTCAAAACCATATATCTAAAAGCATTCTTTTTCTTTGTTATATTTCATATATTAAATTGCATATTTTTAAATACCTTATAAGTTATAATATAATTGGAAGAATGGCCAAATTAATATATGAACCTGTGACGTGTGGTCAAATAATTGAAAGTTGGAAAAAATTAATAATTTAGTACTAAACTTATTTAATGGACAAAATAGGTGCACAATGTCAATTATCATTTTTAAAAATTCATAAAAAAAACTCATTTTAAAAAACTTTCATCTAATATTTTATGTATGAGTTATAAAATATCCAATTAAAATTTTAAAAATAAAAAATAATTTTGAGCAACAAATTATTCTTTTAATAAAAAATTAAATAAATTATAGGAATATAAACATATGAAAATGGCATAATTTTTTTGTAACTATCTAAAACAATATGTTAGAGATATCCAGATACTTATTGTTAGAGTTTGATTAATTTTGCATAGTTAAGTTGTTAACAAAAACATTAATTGAAAATTATACTTTCGACTAACTATTTGATAAATTTAAAAATTAAGTTAACCAAAATCCACCAATAAATTTAACATATAATTTAAGATTTTTTTTTCACAATAAAATAGCACCATTGTCATTTATTTTTTATTTTTATGGTTTTTAATTTTTTTGGTTAAAAAATTGAAAGACAAAATTTATCAATCAAATATTTTTAAAAATATTTTATAATATAAATTAATTTTTTAACTTAATATATAAAAATTAGATAAAAGTATATTAAAATTAATTTTTTTTAATTTTTTAAAATTTTAGTTGACATTTTTTTTTGATAAGTGTTGTTATCCGAAGTATCCCAGGCCCCGTTTTACGGTTGCCCAGACTAATCTCCGATTGAGAGAAGCCCCAAATGGAGCAGCCCTCTCCCAAAGGAGACCCTAGGACTCGAACTAGAGACCCTGAGTGTTTAGCTCACAAGTTCAGAGGTCTTTGACCATTTGAACCACGATCCTTTGATATTTTAGTTGACATTTTACACTTATTTAACCTATTAAATAGAATTTTGGTACTAAATTATTAATTTTTCGTAACTTTCATTTACTTGACCTAGTTATAAGTTCATGTATCAATTTAATCATTCTTCCTAATATAATTTTAAAAATCAAAAAGTGAAATACATAAGTGAAGGGTACGTGATTTTTCTTTCATTGACAGATGATATTAACCATACAAATAACTTAAAAATATATAATAAATTATTTTGTGTTTTAATGTAAATTTTTTTATAAATTAATAATTTATATATTAATTGATAATTATTGTATCACGGATCATATTAATTTAGAAAGATTCTACTATAAATACTCAATAAAAACTCTTAAATATTATTTTACGGTTATTCTAATAATTATCTAAAATTTCCTTCCTTAATTAAGATTTATCATAAATATTTAACAAAATCGTTGAATGTAAAAGTTTAAAATATGGATATTATTGGATCATTAGTATTTACATAAGAAAGATTTAATGAGATTGTGTGATTTTTCTTGAATTGATAAATATTGTTGTAGAAATATTTTGCAAATGAGATTGAATTAATTTTTTTTAACTTTTAAACAAATAGAGGATAATAGTTTTTTAAGCATCAAAGAAACTACCGTGAGTTTTTTTTGTTTTCCATTTATAGAAATATTTATTTGTTTAAAATAATCTATTGTGTTTATAAATTTAATGACTCAACTATGCTATCAATTTTATTCATTAATTGATTTTATAAATTATTTGTTATTTTTAATATAAATACACTGCAATCATGACAACTTTTTTTCATAAATTTTAACTCGAAGCTAAAATTTTTTAGTATTATACTCTAATTAAAAATACACAATGGGAATACTCAAAAGGTAGAGAAGACAAATCACACTTGCAAGCACTTTAATTATGTAATTTTTTTTATTTTAACATTTCATCTTTTATTTTTATCCTTTAAATGGTTAAATTATACATTTGAAATCCTTATGATTCATGAGAAAAATATTAAGTATTAACATTAACTGTACTAGCAGCAGTCCAAGAGCATCTCTAAGGGGCTTTATATAAATTAAATTTTATTTATTATAAAGAGTTTTAGATGAAAATCACAATCTAACAAACTCTGTATTTTAAATAAAAGAAAATATAGAGTTGATTTAGCTCTGTACATTTATAGAGCCAAAATCACTCTGTATATAAATTATAAATAATTATTTATTATATTTATGTGATATTTATCATTTTCTTTTGAAAAAAGTTTATCCTTTCATCTTTTTACCTCGTAGTAAATCAAACTATTTTTTTTTACTTCGTGTTTCATTCAATAATAAGATAAATGTAAAAAGCCTGTTGGGATTATATATTAAGTTAGGTTCTTTAATTTTTAAAATGTAAAAGATTCTCTATATTTTAAATAAAAGCATTGGAGATGTCTCCTTAGACATAGCCTACTGATAAAGACATTGTAATCGATTTAGGAAACCCATGTTTGAATCATCCCTCCCCTAATTATTAAAAAAAATAAGGAGCATTGGAGATACTCTAATAAAGCATCACCAAGAGCCTCTTTGTGAGGCTCTTAAATCTATGAAAGTGTAATAATAGTTTTTTTGAAATTGTGTCTTAAAAACAGTGTTAACTTTTTATTTGAGAGAATAAATGGACGTAAATTACCTAACTTGTGGAACATCTATTCAAATTCTAAAAATTGTGATTTTCAACGTGAATAAATGAATTACTTATTTAAAAAGATAGTAAAAATAGAATATGTATAAATATATTATAAAAAATATTATATTATTTATAATATATTAAGAAGTGAAATGAATAACGCAGATGCTCAAAGCGATCGGTTAAAAGAAGAACTACAACAGAGGACCATAAATTCAGGTAGGATATATGTAGGATAGAAGAAACATAATCAGGGAGTGGATTCTGGGCACACGTGGAAGAAATCAAATGGACAACGTGTAAAAGCGGACGGATAGGACAGTACGGTTATGGGGCCGCAAGGACCGCATAGAAACCATTAAATAAAGTTCCACGTCCAAAATCCGGCTGGCAAAGCAGTTGTACTCCCTCTATCTTTACCATGAAGTTGACAGCAGGCGAGAACTTCTCGCCACGTGACATACAAGGGCTGATGGAAACTTAACCATGGTTGCTTTTTCTTAACTAGGGAATGTTTTAATTTGGGTTGAGTTGTTTTTATTTTCTTTTTTTTGTTATTATTATTTTTTTGTTATTATTTTGAATTGAGATGCTATTCAGTAATTCAAGATACATATGGACCATCGATTTTTATTTTAGAAAAGGAAAGGGCTGCAACCATTATATTTTTTTTTAATCGAAACTCAATGCTTAAATTACTCCTTCGACGCGAGTACCTTTTTTCCACTCACTCACTAGAATACCATCACCGATAAAGTATTAAAATAAAAATAGAAAAGATATTTAATGTTATTTTGATGTTTAAAACTTAAAAATAAATAACTGGAAAAAATTAGTTTTTTAGAAACGATTCTTATTTTAAAATGGAGAACATTTTATATGTTATGCTTCTAAAGATGACTTAAATATTAAGATTTAGAACCTAAAGATTCGGAGAATATATTTTCCCACTTTTTTTATATTCAAAAACCATTTTGATCATTACTGAATGATCATAAATTTTAAGTGAAAATTATTATTGTCCTAAGAATTTAGCATGTTTTGCTTAATACGAGTGCACAAACTTTATACGATAGATATTTAAAAACAGAGGAATAAAAAAAAAATATGGGATAAATTTTATCCACGGTCCCTGAACTATCTTCTCTCTACTAGTAAAATCCCTAAATTTCAATTTGTAATTTAAAAATTCATAAATTTTAATTTTGTAACATAAAAATCCCTGCCATAAGTTTTTACCTTATAAAAAAATTCATTTTAATGAATTTTGATGTGAAATTTTATATGTTAATCAAGAAAAATGTAATATAATTTATAAAAAAATAATAAAAATAATTTGTTCATGAAATTATTATTTTCTATGTTTTAATTGAATAAAATTGATAAATTCATAAAAAAATAGAAAAAAGGTTAATATGGTTCCAATTTTGGTGAATTGTCATGATAAAATATGTTTAATTTATTGGAATATAAGATGATACAATTTAGTTAATGATAGTAGTTGATTTGACGCTAACAATGGGAGTTTTGTGTTATAAACTCATAATTATGGGGATTTTGTGTTACAAAATTAAACTTTAGGGATTTTTAAGTTACAAATTGAAGTTTAAGGATTTTAGTGGGAGAGAGAAGATGGTTTGGGGACCATGGATGAAAATGACCAAAAATATGTAAAATAAAATGTTTTATATTTTTTTGAACACTTCAATAAATATTTGAAAATATTAAAATGATGTCTCTATTTTTTTAATATTCGTTCTTCAAAGCAATTAAAAGAAACAAAAAATTTTAAAATAATATCTTTTCCATTTTCTCTTCCTATCGAATTGTACAAAAACGGAGGCTAAGCATTGAAGTCATTTTCATTTAACAAATTAACTCGCAGGGAAAAGGTTATATATATATATATATATATAAACGGTCTTTGGAAATGATAAAACTGAAAGGAAGAAGTGGCCGGCCGGGTGGGGGTCTCGAAACAGGGACACGCACAATATATTGGGAAATTTTATTGAATAAATTAACAGCTTACACCAATGTGTATATATTGAGAATGAGAGGTACGTGTTGGTTGTTTCAAGGTGTGTGTAGTGTAGGGCGAGCGCTGCATGCTGTGTTGGCTGCTGCCATTTGCATTTGCAAGTCCAAGAA